>CM062807.1:1096431665-1096586665 GCA_031772625.1 Pinus tabuliformis
TTTGAAAAAATGAAGTGAAAATGCTTAAAGGATAGATAAAGTGGAGAATCTTCTCATTTTCCTCTCCTATTTAGCAACACAAGAAAATTGCATGAAGATCTGTGGTTATTGGACAATGATGCAATAAATTTATAATGGTAACAAATATGTTTTCTCAAAATTTTTAATATCATCTTAAATTGTGCTAAGATGATGTTATTAATGCCTTAAGTAAATGTACTGTCACAATTGTAACAAGAGGAATGAAAATAATGATAATCATGATGTTTATTATGTACAAAGTTTAAAAAATTAATCATACAAAAAATGAATGAAAATAATTTTAATGTCAAGTTTAAAGATCTTATCTACACAATTATTGACAATCCAGCTAGCTAAGGAGTCCTAACAATGATCCAAATGACCAAAAATAAGATGCCTCCTCTAGTTATAAACAAGAAACCCATATCATATCCTTAGTTTGTAAGAAGTTATGATGGAACTTTGTTATCGCATCTTAGATACAACCATTTAGCTTTTAATAGTCTATATATTTTGTAAAAAGGTTTATGGAACAAGGTCTAACTATGATAGATATCCATCATAATCCATGTCAAAGTTGTATCCTTGCAAACACTAAAGAAACAATTTTCCAAATGCTACCATCTATAGATCCTGAACTACACTTGCGCTAGTAAGCATAGTCCTGTGTGATCCATTTCAGACGCATTAAAAAGGTGGAATATTCTACTTTCTAACCATTGTTGATGATTTTGAAAGAATGACATGGGTCATATTGATAAAAAAAATACAATACATTTCAAAATTTCAAGCAATCCAATGCCATTTTAGAGAAGAAAATTTCCAATCAGGTTAAAGTATTAATATCATATAGAGGAGGTGAATATGATTCAAAATACTTTGTAGCATATTCCAGGAATGAACGTATCAAAAGGAAATTTACAAGAAGGTACAATCCATGACAAAACAAAGTAGCAGATTGGAAACATCAAACCATCATGAATATAGCAAGAAGCATGTGGAAAGAGAAGATTTTTCAAAATGATTATTGGGTGGAAATAGTGTCATGATTAGTTTATATATTGAATAGGTCTCCAATAGAAAGATTCAAAGAGGAAGTTCCCTTAGATATTTGGAGTGAGAGAAACTTGGATGTGTTGGTTATATCATATAATTTCTATTGTTGGAGTAACTTCCATTAACCTAGACTACAAATGAAGCCAACACATTAATAGAAAAGACAATGGTGTTGTAGCAAAGTTTTGAATTAAAAAAAAACATGGGGTGTCACTTCAATGAACTTAAAGAGGACTCGAGCTACACAGCTGTCAAATAAATAGATAAAAAAACTATCTTCCACACCTTTTATTATATACAAAAATTATAATAGTGGAAAGTATAAATTTATATAATAATGAAACTATAATCTGAGAGGTTTAGAAAAAAACTCGAGACTTTTCGAAACAAGAATTATAAGGAAAAGAAGAGCATGAAAGATGAATTGGAATGTACATCAAATACAAAACAAATTAAGCTAAGCTTCCTCTACCATTGAGTGTTGACTCCTGACCTTAAAATTCATATTCCTCAACTTTGAAAATAGGCCTGCTTCATTAGATATGGGTATGAGTAATTAGATTAAAGGTTTCCAAGAAAACTCTTGAAAATTTAAATAAAGAGGAAAGAATACTCTTCAATATCTAAATAGATACAATTCATTCTTTTGTTACCATCTGTTCCAAAAAATGGGGGCATTTTCTCCAAATTAATCCCAATACGATGAAATTGGGGTTAATGAAAGAAATCAGGTCATTTTACACCAAATGTTCACACGAGAAAAGATGCCCCACAACATGGAAGGAAAGTTAGCTAGCAATCCAAAGTGATGGTTAAACCAACAACACATTTCAGAAAGATAAATACATACATATATAGAAAGCTACACATGCATGCGTAAGAAAAGAGATACATATATCATTTAGAGTACTAAAGATAGCTGAAATACAAGACAACATATGTGAAACGTGATGGCTCTGCTATATTAAGAAGTGTAAATGCCAGCCATACAATACATCCATGTCCAACCACTAGTTCTGACAGCGGAACGTTACAGCCACAACTGCCTACTCCTGCAAAGAGATATACTAGCTTTGCGCAGTGGTGAAGCCAAGGCTCATTACAATACTATCTAAGCTTTCTCTAAGATACCCCTATCAGAAGCTTGGCTGACCAAATGGCTATACAATTAGTTATGAGGGACTATTTATAGAAAAGGGTGGGGTGGCCCTTGACATTCCCCTTTGTGACAATTCATCTACCCTCATGAATCTTCATCTACTCTATGACTGTTACATCCAACTATCGACACTTGAACTTACACTTGACAAGACGTTACATTATAATGCACATGTACCCATGTGAGACAAAATGGCTTGAGCAAGCCATGCAATACATCACTATGACATGGAAAACTGTTGGAACACCAACTCTTCGACAGTAGTGAACTAATGCCAAGCTCGGTAGTCTGTGATGGTGTCCGTGTACTCTAGGGTATCTTTCTTGAACTCTACTCTTGCCCCAATAGCATCTGGGTACACTACTCGGCTCCTCTATCCAACTCATCTGATAGCATGCACATCGTTTTCTTGAGTGCGGTCGGACCAACAACATACTTGTGCATGGTGTCTGCACTAACAGACGAGTCTGGGCTGGTGGCTATGCACATGAACTCATCGAAGTATGAGTCAAGCTCTAGCCAGACCTGTTCCTTTGTCTTCTTATTGGTGAGTGTCCCAATAGATGGGATCACATGTGTGTGCACAAAAACATCCATACTATTGAATACACATGCATGGGAAGCCTATAAACTAGTGATGAGTTGTGGGAGCTCTTCATAGTTCTGGATCTGACCCTAGATGCGTGCCTTCAGCTCAACCCCTCTGGGCTTCATCATCTTAGGAAAGTGAAGTGGGGCTCTCTTGTATCTCATCGTCCATGTTTGCATGTAATCAACAGTAGCATGCACGTTCGACAAGATACGTGCTCTCTTAGCGCATCGCTGCTACCACCCATTGTGATGGACGATTGCCTTATGCATAGTACCAAACTTGGAATACAATGCCTACATGACTGTGTCAAGAGACAATACTTCATCTATTATTTCTTTCTTCAATTTTGCTTGGGCGAATGCTATAACCAGTTCTCCTCCCTTCTTTTCTGTTTGTAGCTCCTTAGCCATTCGATTGTTCTCAACTAACAGGAAGAGAACACTCGAGCCAATGGCTTCGGCATATGCTCTAATAGCAATGGCCAATGCTGTTGGATGTTTCTTACAAGTCTATTTGGCCACATCACTCTCAACATTCATATCAGTACATTTATGGCTCATCAAACCCTAATTCAATTGTTACATGCCCTAGACAAGTAAACTCATTGAATTCCTCCTTCTATGAAAGTTTCTTGACCTAAAGTCTTCCTGAAATGCCTCCTTGGGACACCAGCACAGCCCAAGCCTTGAGACAGTGCGTTGTAGAGCAAGCAGGCCCACTGTGGCCTACAATTCAATGCACCTAGGCCCTCTTTGACCTATGCTAGGCAAGATTGAGAAAAATTTGTATAGGGTTCTAGGAATATTACTTGATTCTAGATTATTCTAGAAGGATCCCATCTGTTATCTCCTCCTATGAGCTCAAAATTGGATAGGCTAAGGATCCATTGATGTCTTATCCTCTCATCCCTTACTCCATGGAAACTAACTCCATGTTTGGAAGGCCATTCAATACCCTCATTTATGACAAAACCACCTCCATTTCCTATAAATTGGGCACTGATCATAGTGATCAAGGGGCCAACAATGTAAAGTTTGTAAGGAAATTCTATTGCTTTGAAGGTTGAGTTTATGTTAAGCAATGTTATGTTGTTAGAGTAGTGTGTTTTTGATGTGGTGAGGGTTGCACTGAAGCTGGAGGAGTGGCACAGGATTGAACTGTATTGTGTGATACTCTTCCTTCTACATTAATAAAGAGCTTATTCCTTTTCTCATATGATTGTTCATATCTGTGATGACTATGTGTTTCAATGTCTTCGATTCCATTGTTTTATAGTATATAGATCATGTATGCTTTGCTCGTTTCTAGTTTTTGTTTCTTTTGATGCAGGTGACTTTTGAGTGGATTTAGTTCAAGTGGGAGTGACGGGAGCGATTCAAAAGAGATCAAGGAAGCGAAAGGCAACAATTAAGTTCCTCCATCTCATCTATCTTCTATAAGAAAAGGTTAAACTACTTTCTTTCTATTGTTCTAGCTGTAGTCACCCACCTACGGAAAATGTGTTTATCCATGGATGAAAATTACATATAACAAATTGGTGACCATACTAGGGAATGACTATCATTCTTGGTGCCTTATCCTCATCATATTACACCCTAGTAGACTTTTCTTGAATTTATTGTTCTTATTTCAGTCTTTTTGAAGTGTTTTTAGTCAAAAATTGTGCTTGAATGTCTCTTGATTTGACTCTATGGCACCAGTGCAGTGTTGGTCTTGACACAGTGCACTGCAGAGTAGCCCCTGCCTTAGAGATAGTGCATTTCAGTGAACTGTCTCCCACTCTGGCTTGCACTGATTCCTCTTAGGCTAAAAAATCCACCTTTAGTCTGATTTTCCAAAGTTGCTTCTCTTGTTGTTTGTTGAAAGATCAATTATTCTTGTGGTTCGAACTCAAGTTATATTTCTCTTCCTACCCTACTTTGGCCTTGATTGTTTAGTGTTTCTTAAATGATTTATTTATCATTATGAATTCATTGTCAAAGTTAGCTTATGGTCGATTAATATTTTCTGAAAAGGAAGTGTCGTAAAGTCTTCATTCTTGCAAAAGGATTGATTGATTGTATGTGCATTAGTTTCCTTTTGTTCATTTAAACATTAAGGGAATTGAAAATAAAAAATTGCATTATGCATCTAGATGTTTGTGTGTGCTTGTAGGAATAGTATAGGGAAATTGAATTAGATGTGCTCTTTGCTCTTTGATTAAACATTCAGAATGCTCTATCCCTTGTAGTTAAGGTTTTCATTGTTCAAAATCAAATGAAAAGAATGTTTCTCATTATAGTTGCATTCTAGGAATTTCAAAGGCATCATGGAGTGAACCTGGAAGACAAACTCTTAATCAAGATCAACTTAAAAGTTATCTCAATTAACCTAATGGAACATTGTCACCTAATGAATAACATTTAGAGGTTCTAGGCTAGAGACATGTTCCAGCATCATAAAACATAGCAGCTGTCGTTAATTGTCTGCGATACATTCCAAGTGTGATACCTCATTCTATGTACGTAAGTATATCATAGCTCTTCCATGTACCTTCGGGTATATATGGCGGTGTTATAGTACGAAAAGTATAAAGGAATGCTCTCACTATGATGTTTCACATTAGACAATGCTAACACGGATTGGGCCTCCACGTACTTTCGGGTATATATGGGAGGAGTACATTAGGTTGCTATCCATCCTTAGGTAACTAAGTCAGCCCCTTGTACACTGTGATACACCAAACACATCATTTGAGGAGATTTCTTGCACGTATGTTAAGTCCTTGGTTTACTGAGGCAGTATATTATAGTTCACAGTTGCTTGGTAATCCTTTTGCTTAGATTACCCTCTTTGTGTTTATTTCCTTTTGTGATAAAATCAATCAGTAATCGTGAAGGAGCATCAACCCTTACCCCATCATTCGCGGAGGACAATAAGTAAACTACCTTTACCCCTGAAGCTACACCTAGCCGGCAAAAGCGATCTTGTTTGACTGAATCCAGTACATCACAAACTTCTGATTCTTCATCTGAATTACCAGAGTCACCTATATTGGTAAGTACTGTGACCCCAGTTACTCGTACAATTGCTGGTACATCTGTTACTGAAGTATAATCTCCACAATTGCCTAAGGACACTAAAAGTGAACCTAGTGAAACGGCAACCCATGTTATCCAATAAGAAGTTGATTCTCAACCCAAAGTTGTTCAACAAAAAATTACCTCTGAACCTGAATCTGTTCAACTAGAAGTTGATCCTGAACCTATCACAGTTCAACCAGAAGTTGTTCAAGAAGCCCAACCTGAACCTGTTGTTCTTTTACCAGAACACTTGGATCTTGAAGTTGAAAAATCAGAAGTTGTTACCATACCAGAAGAGGATTGACCGATCTATCCTCAAACATCTATAATTGTTGAGACTTCCCCTTTACTACAGAGTCAAATACCAGAAATCTGTTACGGACCTAACAGTGAAATCCTTCCACCTGGTTTGATTTCTATTGAAGAGGAACCTAAAGAAGAAATACCCAGAACTCTGATTCGCTTTGGACCCAGGCTTTATCTTTATCCTCACACTCCTCATTTTACTGATCCTTTTGATCCTGATTACTTTCAGACTCCCATCGATTCGTTAGGACATTTGACTATGGCAGAATCAACATCCCAGACTGTACCATCTATTATAGCTGCGACAGAATATTCTATCACTACTTCTTCGATGTTTACCACAACACCTGAGTGACATCTGTATGGTGTTCTATCCGTCCCACTGGGTTACCAATCTTTGTTTGGAACCCACTCAGGTGTTTCTTCTAGTCCATGGTCTTCACCCATTTCCTTAACAGGAATTTTACCTGGTTCTTCACTTACGGATACTAAACAACTTGATCCATCAAGTCAATATCAAGCTGGCTCATCTAGTTACTATCCAATGTACCCACTTTACATTGGATTACCCCCATATGGAGAACAATATGCACAATCTCCTTATCCTCCATTTTCTAGGGGACAACCATATGGCAGTATGCCATCGTCTTTAGGTCAGCCTGGAATGATTGTTTGTCAGTGGCAGCCAACAATGCCCATTCAACCAAGGCTTATGTATCCATCACAACCAATGCAATCTGTTTCATCCATACCTACTACGCCTGTTGTTATTACCACAGTCGCAAGCTCAGTTAGTTGTATCTCAACTTTTGCAAGTTGGACCTTCAACCTCTGACCCCCAAGTTTCAGGTTTATAGATTTAGTCTTCTCAGGCCGTTTTACAACAACCATTTGTGCCTGGAATCCAACAACCTTAGGCCATTTTACTATTTACTGGTATGAGTCAGACTTACACTGATTTAATATATTCATAACCTGGTCAAACTTACATTGGAGGGAAACAACCATTAAATTAACAACCATGGCAACCACAATATCAACAGCAGCAATTCCAACAATACCAAAATTATCCTAGACTTAGTCAACAAGCCTATGTTGGGCTTGGTCAACAAAAAGTTTACCCAGGTCCTGGTCAACAAGCCTATGATGGGTTTGGAAGAAAGTAAATTTATCCTGGTGCTCAACAACCATCTTATACCAGATTTCCTCAACAAACTTACCCCTATCAAGGTTACTAGTAGCAGATGCCTTATGTTGGTGCGCAAAGGCCTATTGCCCAAGAAATTACATTTTACCATGGTTATGCTCAACCTAACCTCAATAGATAGTTTCCTTCTGTCACAACACTTGAATTATCGAATTTAAATCGGCTTACCAATGACCCAATTCTTTATGCACCTTGGTGGCTGGTGATTCCTCATAAATTTCCTTTCGATATTCTGAAATTCAATGGAAACCCTGGAGAAGACCCGTCCAACCATGTTATGACTTTTCATTTATGGTGTTCATCCAACTCCCTGAATGATGATTCAGTTAGACTACGTCTTTTCCAGTGAACACTTACTGGTCTGGCTGCAAAGTGGTATATTGAATTACCACGAGCTTCTTTTGATAACTTTACATCCTTAGCCACCACGTTTTTAACCCACTTCTAGTTACCCATTAGATATGAAACTGGAACAGAACTATTGACCAACTTTAAATAGACTACTGCTACTCACATTTCTGATCATATTCATGAGTGGTGTCATCATCATCGAATGGTCAAAACTTATGTTCCTGATCAGCTTTTAGCTGAGTGGTTTATAAAATCCTTGTTTCCATCTATCACCGAGGATGTGGCTAAAGGAGGAGTTGTCACTAAAGAGCAAGTAATTTCTCGTGCCCAATACTTAGACTTGATTTACACCTAGTCTAGCACGCTCTATGAAAAAATTCCAAATGCAGCTAGACTAGCTTTTATTGTTCCTCCACCCCCATCAAGTAAGGACTCTAATGTCAATGACGATGTGATTGGTTGTTCACGCAAACAAACAACAGGTAGACAATCTGGTCAAACACTTGCTATTTCTAGTCAAACTTATACTGCATCTGATAATACTCCTGCTTCTGAAATAAATGTCATGTCATTTAACAAAGGCAAGAATGAAAATCAACCTGGAAGCAAGAAGAAGTGGAAAGCTAAAAGGAAAAAAAATCCTCCCCCTCAAGACAAATCACCTGATTCCTCTTCTACGGCTAGCAAACCTCGTTACCCATGTTTGATCTGTCATGAGGAGCATTTTATGCGAGACTGTCCTCACCGCTCTGAAGTCTCAAAACTTCTTAAGACTTCTAGTGCATCCGTTGTGTTGACAGATCCTTTTCCAAATCCAGAGACTCATTTTGTTGCTACAGATCATGCTTCCACTTCACAAGTGCTTATGCTATCTACCTCTAAGCATAAAATTGATGTTTTGGTGTCTACACGAAGTAAATATTATGGTAACCCATCATCATCATCAAATAACTAGGCTTTAGATCAACCAAATACTTCCACTTCGACTTCGTCTAATCCTATTCCACCACCCATTACACTAGAGTTAATAATAAAACCGCCTCAAGAAGTTGTACATAAGTCTACATTCAACCCTCGAGCTTAAGCAGCGCAAAACTATAACATAGTAGAAGATTTGGCTCAACCACCTTTTGTTATGTCGATGCTTGAGGTGCTTCAAAATTGTCCCTCCCAAAAGTAGGCTTTATTGTTAGCAATTGGTGGAATTGATCCAATGGATTCCAATCTTGTGGTTTTTAACCATGCAGGATATACGCCACAATTACCAGCTTAATTAGCTTTCCTGATCCAAGTAAAGACTTTGACTAAACTCATTCACCAAACCATCATTGACAAGGGTGCTTTTACTTGTATCATGTGAATGAGTAGCTCGAAAACACTTGGCTCCCCACCTTTCTCACAGTCACCTACAACTTTAAAATCTTTTAACAGTCGCACATATACGCCTTATGGAATTTTAAGTAACCTGCAGTTAGAACTAGGGGGAAAAACTATAACTGTTGAAGTTGAGGTCGTTGATGGACCTCTTGACTACAACATTTTCCTAGGAAGACCCTAGCTTTATGCTATGGTTGCTATGGTTCTGACATACTTTCATATGATCTATTTCCCTCATAAAGGAAAAATCACAGTAATTGATCAAATTGGTTTATTTGCCTCTAGTTCAAAGGCTACTCAAAGAATTTTGTTAGTTCACAGACCCTTGATATCACTTCAGAATGTTGGAGTAGGTCTCTTCAAAGAACCTCCCCTAATGGGTACCTTTTCTCTACCGTCATCATCACAAATGGTGAAAGTTGCAAAAGTTGAGACTTGCAACATGATATCTTCCACTTCATCTGATTCATGGAAAATTTCCAATAATTCTGAAGATGATATGCATAATGAAACCATACTGCTAAGACCCATTGCGCTTGCATAAGAATCAATCTTTCTGGCTTGTGCGACAAACCCATATCCATTATCACCAATTGTATGGGTTGATCGTTCGTTAGGATATGGTACTTCCTCTGATCCTTTTTCACGTACATTTTCTACTGATGAAGGAATCATCCAATCAATAATGAAAAAAGAAGAACCATGGGAAGATTATCATCATCGATCCCATCTTCCAAATCACATAGAAGATGTTTCAAATGAACCAAATCACCTTTCAACTGTTGATTTCCTTTCAAATTCTTTATTTATAGACACAGTTGATTCTAAACGAAACTTGTCAAATATCGAAGAAACCATTTCTATCAACATTTCAACCAAACCTAGAATTGTAGAGAACACCCGTGTTGGCAAACCTTGTTCTCCATCAGAACTTGAAACTTACTGTGCTCTTTTCTGTGAATTCCGTGACATATTTTCCTAGTCATATGAGGAAGTGCAAGGAATTGATTCTAGTATAGTTGAAGATGAGATTAAAATGTATCATGATGTCAAACCGGAATGACAGCACCTCCATCCTATTAATCCAAAGAAGGCGGCTGTTGTAAAAGTAGAAATTGAAAAACTTTTGCATGCTGGTTTTTCTCACACTGTTCCTCTTACCGATTGGGTTTCAAATCTTGTTCTTGTCCTAAAGAAACAAGGAAAAATATGAGTGTGTGTTGATTATCGGGATGTTAATAACACTTGTCCAAAAGACAACTATCCCACTCCCTCTGTTGACCAGATAATTGATGGCTATGTCGAATGTCAAATATTCTCATTTATGGATGGATTTTCCAGCTATAATCAGATCAATATCCGCCCAGAAGACCAATATAAAACTTCTTTTATTTGTCCCTGGGAAGCATTCACATATAGGAAACTCCCTTTTGGTTTGAAGAATGTTGGGCCAAATTTTCAAAGGGCAATGAATTATGCTTTCCATGACATCAAACACATTGTTCAACCTTATCTAGAGATTTACCCACTCATTCATAGAAACGGGTTAATCACCCACAACATCTAAGAGCTATATTTTTATGGTGTCGACACTACAAAATTTGACTCAATCCACATAAATGTGTGTTTTTTGTTGGTTCTAGTCATTTTCTTGGTTTTGTATGATCTAAATAAGAATTAGACTCGACCCTTTGAAGGTTAAGGCAATTATTGATCTACCTCCACCTTCCAATTTACTGCAGTTACAGAGACTCCAACGAAAGGCTAAATTTCTAAGGAGGTTCATTCCAAACTACGCTGAAATGGTTAAAGGATTTACTCATCTTTTGAAAAAGGGGATACCCTTCCATTGAGACTAGGTTGCACAAGGTTCCTTTGATGCTCTTAAAGACACCCTGGTTCGAAGATCATTAATGTATCTCCCTAATTATCAAAATGACTATTTCCTGTATCTCACCACTAGAGATACAACCATTTCTATGGTTTTAGTCCAAGAAGAATGTGGGATTAAACATTTGATCTATTATTTGAGTCACAATATCAATGATATGGATGTTAAGTACTCTTATGTCGAAAAGTTTGCTTTGACTACTGTTCAAGTTGTGCAGAGATTTTGCCACTATATCCTACTCTGAAAGACCACTGTCATTTTGGATTGCAAGCCTATGACATACATTTGTCACGTCAATTGATGGGGTCAAATATTCGAAATGGATCGTCATTTTGCAGGAGTTCGATTTAGAATTCATCAAATCAAAATCAAAGAAATATATAGTCTTCATTGAGCTTCTTTGCGACCTTCCCTCTACTGATATCGATTCAACAACGAAACTATCATTTCTAGATGAGTCTCTATTTCTGATTTCATCATTCGACCCATGGTATGGAGATATACTGATCTATCTCTAGACCCAAACTTTTAGGCCCGACACATCTCACTCGCAACAATGATGTATTCATTACCAAGCCAAAGATTATCTGATCATTGATTTCACCCTTTATTTTCATGGTATCAATATGATTTTATGGGTGGTGCCTCACTCATGAGGAAGCCGATAAAGTTTTGAATAATTTCCATTCTGGTGTTTGTGGTGGACATTTATCTAGTTATGCTACTGCGCAGAAGATTCTCCATGCTGGTTACTTCTAGCCAGCTATATTCAATGATTGCATTATTGCTGTTAGAAGTTGTCATGCATGCCATATTTTTACCGCAAAACACGATTACCACCTGCACCATTACATCCTATCATTATTGTTGGACCATTTGTAAAATGGGGCATCAATTTTATGACATGTAACCATACCTCAGCCGATGGGCATGGGTATATTATTGTCGCCGTGGACTATTTTACGAAATTGGTCGAGGCCATGCCTACATTAAACAACAGTGGTGAGACAACTGCTCTTTTTTTCTTCAGCCATGTGGTTGCACGGTTTGGGGTACCACAAGCTATAGTTATAGTTCATGGGTTGCATTTGCACAACCATATGCTGACTGAATTGACTACCAAGTTAGGACTTTCACATGATAATTCTACTCCTTATTATCCATAAGCTAATGGGCAAGTTGAGGCCACCAAGAAAATCCTTAAGCGAATGCTCCAACAAATGATAGGTTTTCATAAACGAAACTGACATTTAATCCTATACTCGACTTTGTGGGCTTACCAAACCTCGAATTCAACTAGATTCACAACTTTTCAATTGGTGTATGGTCTAGAGGAAATCTTACCTGTACAATGTGAAATTTCGTCATTAAAACTTGTTACTAACCTGCTACCCGACACTTCTAAAGAAGAAGCATGTTTCTTATAGCTCATCCATCTAGATGAAATTTGTTGTGAACCCGCATTGGCTAATGTAGCGCATAAGAAATGGATAAAGGCGCAATATGACAGAAATGTTAAACCTCACATTTTCTCAAAAGGAGACCTGGTCTTGCTTTATGATCAGGAA
Source organism: Pinus tabuliformis (assembly GCA_031772625.1). NCBI lineage: Eukaryota > Viridiplantae > Streptophyta > Pinopsida > Pinales > Pinaceae > Pinus > Pinus tabuliformis. The sequence continues at coordinate 1,096,444,256 of CM062807.1, forward strand.
GCTAATAAACTAGGAGCAGGGAAATTTGAACCATTATGGATGGGCCCCTATATTCTCAAGCATGTTTTGGCAAAAGGTGCTGATGAGCTAGTTGATTATGATGGAATTCCATTGTCGCAGCCCCGTAACAGGTTGTATTTGAAATGTTACTATGCCTGATTTTTCGTAGTAATAAGCATTGCATATATGCTTTGTTTGCATGTGTGTGTGTCTGTGTGACTTTTAGAGTTTTTTATGTGGTTAAGTAATATGTTTTTCATTTATTGTAGATGTCAGAATCTTTGGAATCATTTGCTGGTTAGGACGATGGTGCTAGTTGTAGTATGCAGAACCTATCTTCTGCAGCATGGGCCATATTTGCTCCAAGTGGCGAATTAGTGAGTTTTAAAGGGATTTGTAGTAGTTGTTCTATGAACAATATCGCTAAGTATAATGCGTTGATCAAACTCCTCTCTGATGTTATTTCACTTGGCATTCGCCAAATCATCATTAAGCTGGACTCACAACTTGTCATACTGCAACTAACAAATGTTTATACCGTCTGAAATCCAACATTCATCTCTTAGAAAGACATTTTAATTGCATGCGATATCAGCACATTTCCAAGAACTTTAACACATTAACTGATTCATTAGCAAACTATGTGTTCAACAGACATTTACGACACATGTAAAAGTAAATTTTTCAATTCATAATCAATAGTTGAATAGGATGACATATAACCATATATATAAAAACATTGGAAGTAAAAGATAGATACATGCTTTAAATTTTCTTACAAAATTTGTGTCCAAGACATGTTGGTCATCTGACCTCAAAACTCAAAATGCATATAGAAAAACATCCTAAGTAGACCTAATGATGCTCATGATAACAGGTCACAGCCTGAGCTATCATGCGCAATAGCCTCATCCAATGGCTAGGTACACCAATAGTATGGCATTGCAGCCTCATCAGTAACTTCTCGATTGGATATTCAGAAAACTAAGGGTTAACCCCTTTATATGATCCTGCAACTCTGCCAGTGTCTTGGTCAAATCCAAATCCTGGAGAACTGCTCTTCCAACATTTCTCTGCACTGGTTCACCTACCTCCTATTGATGACCCATAGGTCGAACAGTACCAACATCTGCATGCATGAGTACATTTTTAGTTTAGTCTTGGAAACATAAGAAAAACAAAAACATGTAGAAACTTAGAAAATAAAAAACATTTGGTCAAAACAATTTACATATAACACCCCATTGGGCACCCACTAGTAACCTCAAATCTGGATCTCCACAAAAGTCCATTCCCCCATATCGATGCTCCTCAATGATAAGGTGTTGTCAACTGAGCTAATTGAAGAATGTAGGAGGAAATGAGACTGCTGATTGACCAGCATGTCAAGCCATCAACTCAACCCATCTTTGCATCCGTGGATCTCTAGGACCAGTCAAACTCAATGACAGATACTGAGGTTACATCAATGGAATTCCCAGTAAGGTAAAGGAAATCAAGATAAAACCATAGCTAAAACTATTCATCTTACCACTCTTTACCTTGGTCAGCTGCTCTTTCATCGAAGAGATAACTACCTCACACTAGTTGAATGTAGTTTACTTAAGGCACTCAAGTGCAAATTGCATGTATGATCTGTTCACCAGATGAAGTGTCGCACTACCCGCCAACTTTGTGATAGTGAAAAGCATTGTTCGCAAGGGAAAATCATGAACATCCCTGATGTTGATCTTCCCATCCTTGCTAGGCTGTGTACTTGGCTGACAGAACTGTCGAACATAGTCCCTCACTGATTCACCCCCACGGGCAGAACCTAAAAGAGATATGGGGGCACCATGTCTTGAAAATCCTGTAAGGAAGTTAACATCATCGATCAATATAGGGAGCACTTTTCCACCTATGTGAAAATCTTGATCCACTGGATCCCATGAATGAACTAGAAATCACAATAGTTCTAGTTGGTGCCTCATCCTGGATGACCTGAAGTATTTGAGTAACCCATAGAATCTGAGGACCTCAACTCTACCCGGATCATTAAGGGAAACCATATCCTATTCTTCATGTTCTCTTTCTTGCCAAGTAATAGTCATTCTAATCTGATCAAAGCTTGAAATCAAACCATAAGCCTAGTTAGGATCCATTTCATGCAAAAATTGAAGGATTTTAGGGTTAAATAGGAGAAACAATTTTATCAAATGCACCCAGTGCAGCCCAGGCCTTGAGACAGTGCGCTGCAGAGTAGGTACCCTTTTTTTGGGTGCATTGTAGCACAGATTTTGATGTGATAGGATGTGTTGATCCCAGGGTGAAGTATATTTAACATAGGGACCCCAAAACCCTAAAAAACTTGCCTGAAATTGCAAAAGAATTGACTTAAATGGAAGAGAAAAGGTAGATCTCCTACCTAGTCTTGACGGCACCACGAATGATCCACATAATCTCTCGTAATAAGCTGCTAAAGTTCAAGGTAAAAACTGGTTCAGAGCACAAAATTGAATGGTAAATATCAAATGGTGAAAATGACTTGGTAAATTCTTGTTTTATGGCTATTTCATGTCATTTGATGAATAAACTATATTTTTTTACCCATTTTTACCAATGAAACAAGTATGTTTAATCCATTTGGTGTTTCTTTGAATAGATTTACAACTAATACAATGAATTTTGACATGCACGACCATGAATTGTACTTTTGGCCACAAAGCATACTTTTATCTCTTTTTCAATCTCTGTTAAACATCGAAAAAGGAACCCCCCTAGAGTCCTCTTTAAGCTCTTTTTAGACTCTCGAAATATGAAAAGATTGGTGAGCGCTTGTCCTTTTCAGCTTGTTAATGGATTGTAAATGACATCTACTCAGTATAAGTTTAACCATTTTCCGAACTAAGATATATTATTTACAAAAAAAGAATATGTTGGTAGAACATGGTCAATATGTTCTCTCTTGTATTATTTTACGCTTTTTTAGACTTGAGAGACAAATTTACGAAAAATAACTTCTGGAGTTTTCTTTTTGTCCCTTTTCAAACTCTCTAAACATGATAAGGATCTAGTTCTTACTTCCCTTAAACTCGTTAAAACATCAAATACCGAAAAACTTGTCCATCATGACAAGACAAAGTTTCACCTTCGCTAGGCTTGTTAAAACCTCACATAGCGATGGATTCACCTCAAGGGTGGAATTATACTAGAAGAATATGTTATACTCCTCAAGCTTGTTCACAAATAAAGAGGTATCAGTGAGCAATGGCTGGGGAAAATGGGAAAAGGGACAAATCACTTTATGGTAGCAAGTCACTCTTGAACATGACACTTTCACTTCATCTCCATGACTATTTGGGTTGGGTTATCTGCTTGATATTTATCATATCTATGGTCTATCACACCATCCATCACTTTGTTTTTGGGTGAATGCTGCTAATTCATTCAGTGTCGTCGACATGTTCAAGAGAAGTCATCTAGTAAAACGCATCCTTTGCAATACTCATAAACCTTCATTTTCATGATCGCCATTCTTGAACCTTGTGTCGTTAGTCACATTTCGTCTCCAAAATCATTACACTCATTTTGTGTCATTGATGCAAGATACATCAAGGTCCTCCTGCGACAAGTCACTTCTTTTCGACATAAGCACATTATCCAAGAAGTTGACTTAGAAACACCCTTCCAGTACCTTGAGGCTTGTATACATTAATGGAAATTTTCTCGCTTCCAGTGATAGGTTAACATCACTGGCCTTCAACTGAAAGACTTTGTATGGTGTTTGACATCAAAACATTTATTCACACCATGCAAAATGTACTGCAGTACCTTGAGAATCATTATCATTATCGGTGGTCTTTCTCGCGTCTATTAATGGCTTACATCATTGGCTCATAATCAAACCGTGTCTTCCCATCTTCGACTTCAGATAACATATTCACATGGTTAGACCCATACTTAAGCGAACAATTAAATGAGATATAAGACCCCAGATCTAGTTTCATCCATCCGGACTACGTTTTCAGGAGGGTACTAAATCATCTGTACCTGTAGATGACTATCTATGTACATGTAATGAAAGTTTATATGTAGAGTATGGGTATGCCTTCCCTTATCAATTCATGAAAAAATCCAAAATATCATGATGTTATGTATTGTAATCGATGCAGGTCACATCCTCTTCAGTTCCTCTTTGTCACATCATAAAGCATATCCCTCGACCTTATCATTTCCGACTTCATGCTTTAGGGGGCAACAGTTACAGGTCTATTTTGGCACATCACTCCTGACATTCAGATCAGTACTTTTAGGGCTCATCAAAACCTAATTTAGTTGTTATAAGCCCTAGACAAGTCACCTCATTGAATGCCTCCTTCTATGAAAGTTTCCTAGCCTGAAGCCTTCCTGAAATGTGTCCTTGGGACACCGGCGCAACCCAAGCCTTGAGATTGTGTGCTATAGAGCAAGTAGGCCCACTATGGCCTGCACTGTAGTGCACTTAGGCCCTCTTTGACCTGTTCTCGGTGAGATTGAGCAAAATTTGCATAGGGTTCTTGGAATATTCCTTGATTCTAGATGATTCTAGAAGGATCCCATCTCTTATCTCCTCCTATGAGCTCGAAATGGGATAGGCTAAGGATCCATTAACCTCCTATCCTCTTATCCCTTGCTCCATGGAAACTAACTCCAAGTTTGGAAGGCCATTGAATACCGTCATTTACGACAAAACCACCTCCATTTCCTATAAATTGAGCACTTGTCATAGTGATCAAAGGGGCTAGAATCTGAAGTTTGTAAGGAAATTTTGTTTGTTTGAGGATTGAGTTTATGTTAAGAAATGTTATGCTGCTGGAGTAGTGTGCTTTTGATGTGACGAGGGTTGGACTGAAGCTGGAGGAGTGTCATAGGATCAAACTATATTGGGTGATACTCTTCCTTCTACATTAATAAGGAGCTTATTCCTTTTCTCATATTATTGTTCATATATTTGATGATTATGTGTTTCAATGTCTTCGATTCCATTGTTTTATAGTAGATAGATCATGTATGCTTTGATCGTTTCTAGTTTCATTTTCTCTTGATGCAGGTACCTTTTGAGTAAATTTAGTTCAAGTGGGAGCGACACGGGGAAATTCAAAAGAGAACAAGGAAGTGAAAGGCAACAAGTAAGCGCCTCCATATCATCTATCTTCTATAAGAAAAGGTTAAACTACTTTCTTTCTATTGTTCTAGGTGTAGTGACCCACCTAGGTAAAATGTGTTTATCCGCAGATGAAAATTCCATATAACAATGTTTTCACACGTCAGACACGATCACTTATTCCTCAAACTGCGCAGGAGAGGTATGATACTCCGGAGTTGACACTCTATGAGATTGCACAACTCTATGTTGAGACTCGTCGCATGAGATCTTGTGCATCTCTCCTTCCAGCTGATCTCCAAGGATCTCAGTGTCTCCTTGGTCACTTGGGACTTGCTCCTTTTCTGGATGCAGTGAAGCTGGTGGATCGACCACTTGGTGATGAGGCATGAGGTCGATGTCTTGCTCTAACTCCTATTTCTTCATATCTTTATCGATATGTTGAAGTGCTTTCTCTATCTCCTGAGAAAAGTCTTGCTCCTGCAATGGTTCACCCTATCTGCCTGATGCTAGCTGTTCTGATGAGTCTGCTACCTGTATGACATAGTTTCATTTGTCTATAATAGTTGCGCCCCTACTGTACTTGTTCCTGTTTCACTTCCTTCTCATGTCGATGTAGCTCTTGTTCCTTCCGAAGTTGCTCATTCAACTCATTAAGATCCTTCTCTGTTTCCTCCATTCTCTATTTCTTTCTTTCCCTTTGCACATTTCTATTGTCGCATTGTTGTCTTTCTGCCTCTATGTTCAAAGCTGATTTCTACACAAGTGGGTCTACTCAAAACTTGCAGCTTTACTCTTCCTCCATGCGGTCAGAAATCTTCCTCTTGCCCTTGTTGTGCACTGGTATTTTTGCCTCTGTTGTTGCTGCTGCTTCTGGTGCTCTCCAGGATGCTGCTTCACACTGCTTCACTATCAGGGAAAATTTTAAGAACCCCCCTAAATTTATATGTATAATAAATGGGCGAATATCCATGGTATATAGGAAAAATAGAAGGTGATTTTATCAATAATATAATATGTATATATAATTTTTTGGCGAATCTCTCACCAGGCATGGCGAATATTTTACTCAATTATAAAATCTTGTAAGATCTTGGTGAATCTTTCACTAGATAATAAAACTTTGTAAAGTCCTAGTGAATCTTAGCATTGTGAACTCTTATAGAATTTTTTGAAAAAGTATAAAACCATATATGACAAGAGCCACATGGTGGCAATATCACTGTTTTTTTTTCACATTTCCACGACATGGAACTTGTTTAGAAAATTATAAAAAAGCCAACCAAGTCCCTTATAATATGCAGGTAAGCTTATAACAGAGTCTAGTACCTCTACTATGCTTGTCTTCATTCAAGTGTCATAGCTGCTATACTTAACACTGTGAATCACAACTCTGTCAGAACTCAACTCTATAGTGTAATTAAAACCTTTGGAAATTGAATCTGACAACTCTATAAAAATGATTAGTGAAATAGAAGCTTTTGTGAATGAGCCCACTAACTATCAATGCTAAACAATCAATCTAGACTATGAAGTCTTCCATCTTGATCACAATCGTGCTCACGATCAAGGGAGTACGACCCCTTGGCCTGACATAATGGTCATCATAGCTTCCAATAATCAACAACCACCTTGCAAGGACATCCTAGCTCATGTCTCATGAATTTTATTCATCAATCTTACCTAATATAAATATTATAAAGATAATATTAGAATCCTCTCCAGATTCACTATTAATACAAGGGTAAATGAAATTTTCTAGCTCAAGGCACTAGCCAATACCAACTTTGGTATTTGTGACCACTTTGTGGGATGCACCTACCCTGCCCCATTGGGTTTCTGCCTTGTAACATAGTTCAAGGATCATAAGACCTTCCAATCTTCCTACTCCATTAGACACACTTTATATGCTATACATAGTGAATGGAAAAGAAGCATTATAGAACACACAATTTCACAGAAGGAAGAAAAAACTTAGCCAGTTCAATATCAAAATATTAACCACTGATTAATATAGAATAACAAGTAGTGTAATGAATTGTTCCAATTTATTTATTTACAAGCTGTAAAGAATGTAGTGGAATGGAAAATATTACTTAGGAAACCCTTCAATATCTTCTACTAATATGTCTGTGCATGTACATATGAAATTAAGAGCATTGTTGAATACAAAGTTTCCTTTTCTCTTGCCTCCATTTTGACAAATTAGTGTGAAATCAGTGTCACTTTGAATCTCCTTTCCTGTGTGGATGTTTTGACAAATCAATGTGAAATCAAAGTCACTTTGAATTTCCTTTCCTGCGAGGGATCACATCCACAGTTGATTAGTAAAAGATAATCTACTATATATTATGTTCAAGAAACTGACTGCAATCTACAGTGGAAACGAGACCTCAATTCTCATTCTGAATTTGAATATCTCAGGACAACATACGAGATAAAAATGCATATGGCCTTAGTAGCTAGAAAACAATCACTCCATCATTAGAAGACCACCAAGATTTCGGCACTTAATCTAAATAATGGCATTAGTTGTAGTGCTTATTTGCATTAACACCATGGAAAAGCAACAACAATGTTTCAAAGCACACTTACTGGAAAAGTTGTAACGTTCTGAGAATATTTAATGATAGCATTTGAACCTCATAGCTATGGTGGGGAAACTAGGGAACCCAAATCTTGGAAGATATCTCATACCAAATCTGAGAAAAAAAATAAAAAAGGGAAAAAATCAAAATCTATAAATCAAGCAATGAATTGTTTACAAATCAAATACAATTCCTTTAACTAAAAATTAAATTGTGGTGATATATTTAAATATTTAGTAAGAGGGGAACTTCAAACCATGGAATATTACCTTTTTCATTACTGTCATCCCTCAGTGACTGAGATTACAAATCAATACTTATGGAAAGATTGTAAGAAATTCTGTGAAATAGTAAAGCATAAGCTCTATTTTCAAGCAACAAAATCAAGACATTGTTACATCAAGAGCCACAATTGATTCATAATCAATGAATCAAGTCCTTGTATCGCACAGGCTTGTTTCACAACCTCTATTTTCTCAATAACAAAATCAAGACATTTTATGTGGTTATGGCCAAAAGGAAACTGCGTTCTAATCTGGAAGAGGATCTTATCAAAAGAAATGGATTTATTCAAAGCTACAAAGTCTAATGGGTTACTGAAAAATAAGTCGGAATATGGGATCATGATACTTAAATTGAAAAAATATGCTTTCCTTTTAGAAACATTACAGTTATACAATGTTTTTTGAAAACATTAGAATTTGAAATTGGGCCTTTCTATCAAGACAAATTTTCATTAACAAAATGTACTTTGCTACTTGAAATGTTGTAGATATCCAAGAAAAACTTTAAAAGCATAAGAGAACTTAGCATACTGTACTTTCTTTCCTTCCTTAACATTGTTAAGGAGTTGAGGTTCCCCAAGTCATCAGGTAACTTTCGAAGGAAATGACAGTTAGTAATAGTCCCATTCACAACTGAATATGTGTCACAAATACGAGGGAGCATCTCCTCCAAATCAAAAAAGTGCTACAGGTTAAAATCTAGCATTATTGGAAGCTTAATGCTCGACTGGGTGTTATTGAACCTAGACATTTTTCCAATCTTCACTAAAAGCTTAAAGATAGCTTCTCTAAGTTCTACATGACTTTACTATGCTCTTGAAGTGGGGGCACATGCAGCCTCTCCAAGTGAATAGTCTTAAACTAAGTGAAGATAATAATGATAGATCATTCAGTGTGGATCTCTTTAACCCATAATTGAATACTATGTCTCTCTTGAACCCATAATTCAATACTATTAGGACTTTCAAATTTTTCACGGAACTCAAAAATGTTGGAAGAAAGTATTTGCTTCCAAAAAAGAGTAAAACTAAAGCTTCTACTTGAGGACAATTGATGTCACACCACTAAAACTTATCCATGGAATCTGTATAGGTAAACCACAAATGCAGAATTCCATTAGAATATTGTGTTTATTGAATACACAAATGAAATCATTGCATTTCTTTAAAATATCTTTTGAAATCAAAATTACCGAAATTACATATCGATAACCTAGTGGGTGTAGGATAAAATTCACCCGTGTCATTCACAGAAAGCATGAGAAAAAACCCAATACTATACATAAAACCAAGAAAAATTCAAATTCATCACTTCCAGGAACCTCGTAACCACCCTGCCAATACACAAGTATGGTCTTGTTTTCAGTTAGAAAAATTACCCAAATTACAATCTGTTTACTCCAGCCTATTTTGGAAAGTTATAGAAGGATGACTAGTGCAATCAATCCATTCCTTTTAGCCCTGGATTTGTTTCAGTTTAAAACATAAGTATACAAATATCCTTGTTCAATGTCTATACTTTAACCATTCACCTTAAGATGTTTTTACAATATAATTTCCTAAGTCTATTTAATATCTTCATTATCATAAAAACCAATCTATATCCATCTTAACTCCACATCTACCATGCTTAGGGGGATGAAATCTATTTATCCCTCTGAGAACTTGGCAGACCCAGAATTAAGATGGATCTAAGATGATAGAATTTCCCCTTTAAATAGTCTATGCTCACATGAATACCATTGTATTACCATGGGTCAATACCATCGGTTACCATAAACCTGGAGCTTAAAAATTACTATTAGTAATTTTTAAAAATTAATAAAATTAATAGTTGATTTTTATTTTAACCAAGCTAAAATGTTTAACATACATTAAATTACAACATCCATTTTTACTCTTGATCCACCAAACCTCGAGAGGGATCAAACATTTTTTCACTCTACGCTGGTTTGCATATCACAATATTTGATACCTCTCGGGAGTTAGTAGATCCAGAGTAAAGATGGATCTATGCTGGTTTAATTCCCCCATTTAAATAGGCTACATTCCAGGTGAATACCATGGGTCAATACCATGTGCCATTTTGGTGAATACCATGGGTCAATACCATGTTCCATTTTTATTTTTATTAATACTAATATTAGGGTTAATAATGTTTTTTTGCATGGTATTAATAATAATCTAGCCCATGGTATTTGTCCCATAGTATTTTGCCCATAGGTTTCACCTAAATCTAACGCATTTTTTGAGTGTTCATAAATATAAGGTGACTTATGGAGTAAATATAAAAAAATGTTTTATTTGTTTACCATACCTCTTGTTTATTTATATTTTTATTAATTTACCATACCTCTTTTACAAACATGGTATTTGGCCCTTAGGATTCACTTAAATAAAACCTCTTTTTTGAGCCTTCATAAATAGAACGGGGGTTATGGACTAAATATAAAAAGAGGTTTTATTTATTTACAATATATTTTTTTATTTACCATACCTTTTGAGTAAGTATAAAAAGACATTTTATTTATTTACCATACCTCCACTTTACTTATATTTTTATTTGTTTACACCCTTGCATGTATATAAGGTGACTTATGGAGTAAATATAAAAAATGTTTTATTTATTTACCTACCTCTCATTTATTTATATTTTTATTAACTTACCATACCTCTTTTATAAATATGGTATTTGGCCCATAGGATTCACTTAAATAAAACCTATTCTTGAAATTAGGGTGAATGGAAGGTTGTAACTCCTAATTTCAAGGGCTAAATTTACCTTTCTTACCCTCTCCCTTAAAATAAGGTGTGCTATTTGAGGTGATTTGTAAAAATATACTATGATACAAAATATTTGCCCACTAAAAATTTAAAGCCCCTTAAGTTCGCCAAAGGGCGAACATTTGCCCCTAAAATTTTCCATGTTCACTATCCATTCCATAGTGATGTCGACCTGTTCATTGAGTCTAGAGGAGTCGTAACAATATCTCCATGGGTCTTCCTCCACCCAATGGCATGCCCCGTGGATCTATTTAAAATGTCCTGTCATGTAGTGATATTTCACAAGACAATGTGGGTCATACAGATTGTAACTTTCAAGGTCAAATTGATACTTCTTCATCTACTCTGCTCTTCTTCTGGTGCAGCCTAGCTGTCAATCTTACTGAGATGTGATATGATACTTCCTACATGACAAGTTTGTCCAAGGAAAACTTCAATAGAACATGCAGAGGATTCTCCACGATGTACATTTGTATGGAGGTTCCAGACGGTCAGGCATACCAATCAGCTATGTCAACTAATTCCTCCAGTGTTTCCTTTGACATCCAGGGTGGATCTTGTTCGAATATCATCTTGTAAACCAGGGTGACAAAATGATCAGACAACTGTGGGATAACTCCTCTAAAGTTGCATTCAGACAACATCTTAAAATAAGTGTTCACAGTAGTATTCATTAGCGTCCATACCCACTTCAAGCCCGAGAACTCCTGATGGGCACAGATTGCATCCAAGATGTAGGTGGACATGTAGATTTCTACTTGCATACCTTTGGGCAAGTGTCGAGCTGTTGTTACCTGTTCCTTCATCTGATGAGCCAACATGTTGGACCAGTTTCATGCTCTTCCTTCTCTAGCCAATTGGTCCAACATAATCACCCAATTCTATTGAAAGGATTTCATGCTTTCTTGGCCATATAGATGACATGTGAAGATGACCAAGTATTGATACACCTTCCACAGTATCTTTGTCTTATAGACTTGGTTGGGTGTGATCCTGAATATAGCTGACTCCTTCACCCAGTTCTTCAAAATGTCTCTAGAGTTGGCATTGTTGCTAGGTATGATGAAGGGAGTCTCCATGTTGATGACAAGCTTCGACATCTGATACATCTAATCATAATCCTGTGCCCTGAAGGTAGAAATATCCATCTAGCTGACACTACTCAATGTCATCGTCTCAGGATTAGTGTGCGAGATGATCCAATGTATCATATCCTCGCATGGGAGCACGGGATACCTGCACGCAATCCAATACAAGCCGGACTTGTGGATGTTTATATAAACTTGGCAGTCTTCGAGGTCTTCCAAAAATGTGCCTGCAAATGAATCATTGACCTCTTGCGATTTCATCTTGATGTCCTTGTCTACAATCATCTTGGTATCTTGATAGATCGGTAGACTTGCAGACACTCGCTCAATTGCTACTCCAGTTTCACTTCTGTTAGTGTCGTTTGATCCTTCTCTATTGGAGGCCATTGATCATGAACTGTTAAGAGATGGACAAACACTTACTAGATCTGGAGACAAAGTGACGTGCATGGCATGAAATCTATGAGTGAAAACCAAAGCAAATTGAGGAACGACATGCAACATACCTAGGGATTAACTGCCAAGGATTGCACAATTTTTCTTGGGAGGCTGGGAGACTCATTGCCAAAACTACACAAAAGTAAGTCTGGGTTGTTTGGGGAGGTTGGCTAGTTGCTGGAATTGTGCAATGTGCAATCCAGGGTAGCCTGCAGGCTGTTAGAACTACGCAATGCGCAATTTCAGCTCGTAGTGGTTGCAAGTGAAGTGGCTGCATTGCGCAATTTTTTGGGCCAACAGTCACTATCCCTTAGAATTTCACAATTCAAGACTAGAGGACAGTCATTGGGAAGAAATGCACATTTCCTGAGAGGAATACAGAGTATTCCCTCTCAAGATTGCGCAATGTTGTCTTGGTGAGGTAGAGTCTGGGCCAAGGCTGCCTAGACCTGCCGATGGGAAACTAAAAGCAAATGTGAATGTGAATGCATGGAAATACTGAGTGTAAGTAGGAGTGAATGATCGTGTATGAAAAAATTGAATGAAATATTCAAAAAATGTAACAACATGCATGTGGGTGAAGCGAGTCACCAAATCGGCGACTGTTCATTCAAAACAGTTTCATGCATGCAACAACACTGAGATACTAACGAAAACTGAGATGGTGATAGTACAAGCTAGTATGCATGTAAATGACAGCAAGTGTTCAGAGAAATCAAGCAAACAACACTCACTCAAGCGAAAACACAAAAAGCGAAAGAAATGTTGCAAAAGACAACTTAAGTCGCATTACGTGTGAATAGCTAAGCTGGATGTGTTGAGGACTCCTCGATGTGTTGTGGGATGTCAGAGCTCGAAGATTGATGTAACTAAGTGATATTTGAAGCATCGAATAAATAAGTTGAATCTAATGATGCGCATGCCACAAATATAAGAAAAAGCAACACTTGGAGGAAAGATTCTAAAACGATCTTTGCATGTAACCTCCAGCTGCTAAAAATAGCTCCCTAAAATCTAGGGATGCCTTTTTCATGTTTCTTTTTTCTATTTCAGTAAAAACAAACTCATGCATGCAAGTCAAGTTTTCTCGGTCCCGGGTGGAACCAGTCAACCTAGCTGCACATGCAACAGTTTGCTCAGCTGAGGGGGAAAAATGTGCATTTTTGGGAGGGAGCTGGACTGGCTGCCTGGAAGGTTTGCACAATTTCTGGGCTGAGCAACTGACCGCTGCCTAGAATTGCACAATTTTTGAGCTGAGCAACCCTGCTAGGAGGAGTTACACAATTTTCTCAGTGAAGCTTGACTGGTAGATTTGTGCAATTCTGGAGCCCAGCAGGCTGCCAGACAAGATTGTGCAATTTTTGGAGGGAAGGCTGGTTCCCCTCCACAATTGCACAATTTCGTGAAGGAGTTGCGCAACCTCGAGCTAGACCAAGTCTAGAGAAGCAACCTATGAGGGAGATGCAACAAGATCTCATGCACAGGCTGGCAATTTGTAAGAAAATCATTGAAGCTTGTGTACTTGACAATGCAAGACATGTTGCTATGAAAGATTGGTAGGGAGACTCCAAAACAAAGCTAAAGAAAATTTTGGAGGGTGGTTGTAGCCACTACAACACTTAGTGACACACTGGTAGAACTTCGGCTCTCTGAATGGACCTTGTTCATGAAAAGAAAGTCTAACACCTTCAAAAGTATTGTTGAGTTTGCAGTTCATCTTAGTTTCCACACTTGCCTGATTGTAAGATATAGCATCTGCCAAGATCTCGATCAATTGACACACATTCCAAGCCAAGTCAACACAGTTGTGTCGATTGGGGTTGAGGGGTATATTGGGGCATAAGTAGTATAGTCATTAGAGTCTTAGTTTCATCTGTGGTGTTGCCTCGTTACAAGTAGGCCTGAACAGTACCCTAGCAGAGTGACGAAGGAACAGAAGCATCACTCCAATGCCAATGAGCTTGGTTACTACCCTGTCAGAGTTACTTGCATTACCTCTCTATGTAGGAAGCCTTTCTCTTCTTTCACCTTATTCAATTTTCATTTTTCAAATTTTTCACTTTTCATTTTTTTTCATTTTTCATTTTCATAAATGTGGAAGAGGGATCCCAACTTATTGAGAGCAGAAGAGGTTGTTCCTTTAGAGTAGTTTATTATATACCTCTGATGTGCCTGTTAAGGTTTTCCCCCTCACCTTACTCTACTTGACTGAGCTGACAATGGTTAACCCAAAAAAAACCTGCTAGAGTAGGTGATACTAGTTAGCGCACAAGGCTTTGTGTTTTCAACAAGGTTCACTTCGGAAAGTACGTATTTTCCATCGATGTATTGTGGAATAAAGGTAACAAATTGTTTATATAGAGGCAAGATGATAGATAACCAAGTAGTGATATTTTCACAAGGCCACTTATACTTTACCCAGCTTGTTTCAAGAGTCGCGCATAGTTTAATGTGAAACTAACCTACGAACAAAAACAACAAAACAAACAACCAAGCAAAGCAGAAGCAAAAGTAAATGTGAAAGGAAAGTGAGTAATCGAACACGCAAGAAAACAAACAAACAAGCAAATAAAGTAAGAAAACAAGCATGCAAGCAAAAAAACTGAAAGCAAACACTGCTCCTACTCCTAAGTTAGCGGTGCATGGGCCCAATCACATGAAGTGGTACTTCCAATGCAACCATTGGCGCATTGGTTGACCCATGTTGGTGAAGGCTTGGTCTGCAAGCAACCCGGTAGTGTGAACCAACAAATAAGAAAGATATAACAATGAAGACAAACACACATCATGTTTCAAAGTGTCCACAGGACATAAGTGAGTGCAAGTACATGACATGTGGTCCGTGGACTTGTCACGGTGTTGTGCGACACTACGTTCATCTTTGAAGCATACGCATTCTCTTGATTGTGACATGCAAGCAAACGAGAGAAGCAAAGGCAACTTGTGTCGTGGACGTATCCTTGAAATGTAAGATTCCTCCAATGCAAGAGCGATGGGATCATGAATATCAAGTGGAGGAAGCATGATCTGTGTGTGAGATTGATCTTCAATGCATACAGATGAGTGATGAGGAGCCTCGGGTGATTGAACCATTTCTTGATTGGAAGCGAAACCAATCGCAGGACAGTGAAGGCCTCACATAACCATCAACTTGGGTTGAAGTGACTCGATAGTCTGGGGTGTTTCGACTTCATTGTCAAATAGATCGTCATAAACAACTGGCTTCAAAAAATCAATTGCGATAGAATCATGATCATGATCGAATATGAGAGTAAATGGATCACGACAGCCATGATCAGAGAAAATCAATGATTTCATTGGCATCCTCATGATTTGATAAATCAAACAGACGGGTAGATGAGAAGCGGACAAATCCATCCTCTATGTTTCTGGAAAGGGGAGATGAAAGGTCAAGTGGATTTTCAATGACTAACTTATCCTCTCCGTTGTCAGATGATGGACTGACATCCAGTGTGTCCTGCAAGTGATCAATAATGGATGCCTTTGTACATGAAGATACACATGCGAAATCATGGATGGCAGGTTCAACAAAGATGTCAAGAAAGAATGGAGGAGGCTCAGATAGAAGGGAGTCATCCTTCGCCAAGTGTTGATTCTCAAGCTCCCAGTCATACTATTCATGAATGACAACACATGTTGGTTGTGCAACACCAACTCCATTAGTGGCTTAATCCTCATTCACAAAAAGTGTAGAGTTAGGAATGGAAGAACACAAGACAGTATCATTTGGAGGATCATCTGGGTACGAAGACGGAGGTTGTGGTACAAAATGCATATGACAACTTGATGGAATCACAACCAAATTTGCGCAAAAATTAAGGGAAGTGATGTTGGGAGGATTTTTCAACTAAACAGATGTGTGAGCATAATCTTCTGCATCACTGTGCAGTGGTGGAAATGTTTGATGAGTGTAGGGTGGAGAGTCACTTGTGACAGTGACCATATCTGTTTTCAAGTGTGCAGCTCCATCACTGAATAATACTGAGCGAGGATTGAGTTTAAACATCTTCTTGGGATGGGAAGATTTCTTAAGACAATACTTGAATCTATCCTAAAGATATGAAAATTTCATCTGGCTCATCAGAGCTTGAAACTGTAAATCACAGAAGCTCTACCATAAATCCATAAGCAATTCATGTGGAGCCTTCCGTTGTTGTAAGAGTTTTTGGTCAAGACATTGTGGATCAAAATGATAGAAAGTATATTCAATGAGATCATAGAAGTGCTCAAGTGAGTGCACGTTGTCAGCTAGTAGGGTGCACATCTAACGATGTGGAGATTGGCGAAGTGTGTATGTAAGCAACGAATTGGCCTATTTTTTAGAACATCCATCTTCCTCATCAATCACGACAAGTAAGTCATGTAAGAACTTAGGCCAGACCACTTTTCCATCACCATCATATGTGTATGTGGATAAGAGATCAAAAAACTACATCGAGATAGTGACAAATTCGGCATGCGAAAAACATCATGGAGGGAGGACAGTGCAAGACTCCATGATAGATATGCAAAGGTTCAAAATACGATGAGAGGACACAACTTGTCATCTAGCCCTCCTTCTAGCACCAAAAACATTGATGGTGTTGGACCCGCCAACATGTTAGGGGATCTCCCCGGTAAGAAGTCCCAATTAGACCTCAGACCATTTGGTGTAGGAGTCTTAGCAGTAGGTCGTACGATAATACCTTCACCGCGGTTTCACACAAAGGCAAGTAAGATTTCCCTGTTGGTAGCAAGGGTGTGACATATATAGTTAGTCAAGGAAGGTGCATAAATGATTCTAACACATGGAGGGTGAGGTGAGTGCGCCCCTTGGAAACTTGTGATAGCACGGACTTAAGAAGGGAACACACGAGCAAATATGCATCACAACATGGAAAGAAAGTTAGCTAGAAATCCAAAGTGATGGTTAAACCAACAACACATTTTAGAAAGATACATACATATATACATAAAAAGATACACATGCATGGTAAGAAAACAGATACATATACCATTTAGAGCACTCAAGATAGTTGAAATACAATACAACATATGCATGAAACGTGCTAGCTCTGTTATATTAAGAAGTGTAAGTTCCATTCATACAATACATCCATTTCCAACCACTAGTGCCGACAGCGGAACTTTACAGCCATAAACACCTGGTCCTCCAAAGAGATATACTAGCTGTGCATAGTGGAGAAGCCAAGGCTCGTTAAAAAACTATCCAAGATTTCTCTAGAATACTCCTATCGGAAGCTTTGCTGATGAAAAACCTATACAATGAGTTATGAGGGACTATTTATACCAAAGGGTGGGGTGGTCCTTGACATTAAACTTTGTGACAGTTCATCTGCCCTCATGACTCTTCATCTACTCTATGATTGTTACAACCAACTATCGACACTTGAACTTACACTTGACAAGACATTACGTTACAATGAACATGTACCCACATGAGACAAAATGGCTTGAGAAAGTCGTGAAAGACATCACTATGACTCGGACAACTGTTGGAAGACCAGCTCTTCGACATCCTCACTGTGAGCAATAGTAGCGAATTGATGCCAAGATCGATAGTCCGTGTACTCTAAGGTGACATCTTTCTGGAACTTGACTCTCGCCTCCATAGGATTCGGGTACATTTCTCTGGCTCCTCTGTCCAACTCATCTGATAGCATTCACATATCTATCTTAAGTGTGACTGAACCAACAACATACTTGTACATGGTGGCTACACTGATGGACAAGTCTAGATTGGTGGCTATGCACATCAACTTGTCGAAGTACGAGGCAAGATCTATTCAGACCCATGCCTTTGTCTTTGCCTAGGTGAGTGTCCCAATAGATGGGATTGCATGTGCGCAAACAATAACATCCATACTATTGAATACACGTGCATGAGAAGCCCGTAGACTAGTGATGAGCTGCGGGAGCTCTTCATAGTTCAATATTTGACTCTGAATGCGTGCCTTCATCTCGACCGCTTTAGGCTTCATCATATTAGGCAAGTGAAGTGGGGCTCCCTTGTATCTCATCGTCTATGTTTGCATGTAATTAACAACATCATGCACATTCAATAATATGCATGCTCTCCTAGCACATAGTTGTTGCCACCCATTGAGATGGGTGGCTGCCTTATGCATGGTACAAAACATGGAATACAACGCCCGTATGACTGTGTCAAGAGACAATACTTCATCCAATATTGCCTTCTTCAATTCTGCTCGAGAAAATGTTGTAACTAGTTCTCCTCCCTGCTTGGCTATTTGAAGCTCCTTAGCCATTCACTCATTCTCAGCTATTAGGAAGTGAACACTCGAGCTAGTGGCTTTAGCATACACTCTGGTAACATCGACCAATGATGCTAGATGTTTGCTCACGTTAGACATGATCACTCATTGCTCAAACTGTGTAGGAGATGTATGATCCTCTAGATTTGATACTATGTGAGATTGCACAACTTTATGTTGAGACTCGTCGAATGAGTTGTTGTGCATCTCTCCTTTTGGATGATCCCCAAGGTTGTCAGTGTCTTCTTGGTCACCTAGCACTTGCTCCTCTTATGGATGTGGTGAAGCTGGTGGATCGACCTCCTGATGCCAGTTGTTCTGATGAGTCTACTACCTATACGAGTGCAGTTTCATTTGTCTATACAAGTTGCACCCCCTGTTGTACATTTCCTTGTTGTGCTTCATTCTCCTATCTGTGTAGCTCTTACTCCTTCCAGAGTTTCTCCTTGAACTCATGCAACTCCTTCTTTGTTTCCTCCATTCTTCATTTCTGTCTTTGCCTTTGCATGTTTCTCTTGTTGCATTGTTGCCTCCTTTTCTCCTCAGAACTTGCAACTTTCTCTTCCTCCCTGTGGTCGACCATCTTCCTCATGCCCTTGTCGCGCACTATATGTTTACCTTTGTCACTGCTACTGCTTCTCGTGCTCTTCGAGATGCTGCTTCATGCTGCTTCGTTATCCATTCCACAGTGATGCCAACCTATTCATTAAGTCTGAAGGACTTGTAACAATATCTCCATGGGTCTTCCTCCACCCAATGACATGCCTCATGGATCCAGTTAAAATATACTCTCACGTAGTGACCTTTCATAAGACAATGCAGGTCATACAGAATGTAACTTCGGACATCAAATGGATACTTCTTCCTCTTCTTTGCTTCGACATCCACATGTTTGAAACTCCATATCTCGTATAACTTGATCTGCAACAAAAGAACAGGCCAATGTGCCTTCTTCTTCCGATGCAACCTAACTGTCAATCTTGCCAAGGTATGGTATGATACTTCCTGCATGACAAGTTTTTCCAAGGCAAACTTCGGTAGAACATGCAGAGGCTTCTCCATGCTATACATTTGTATGAAGGTGCTGGAAAATGAGGCATACCAAACAGCTATGTCAATTAGTGCATCCGTTGCTGCCTTTGACATGTAGGGTGGATTTTGTTCGAATATCATCCTGTAAACCGGGGTGACAAAATGATTGGACAGCTGTGTGATAACTCATCTGAAGCTTCATTCAAACAACAGCTTACAATAAGTGTTCACAACAGCCTCCGTCGGTTTCCATGCCCACTTGAAGCCCAGGAATTCATGACGGCCACAGATTGCATCCAAGATGTAGGCGGGCATGTAGATTTCTACTTGCATACCTTTAGATGGTTGTCGAGCCCTTGTTACCTATTCCTTCAACTGATGATCCAACATGTTGGATCAGTTGCATGCTTTTCCTTCTCTGCCCAGTCGATCCAATGCGATCATCCAACTGGGGAAGGTTTTTGTTCTTTCTTTCGATATAGAATACATGTGAATATGACCAAGTATTGATACACCTTTTGCAGTATATTTGTCTTGTAGACCTAGTTGGGTGTCATCTTGAATCTAGCCGACTTCTTCACCCAGTTCTTCAAAATGCCTCTCGAGTTCACATTACTGTTGGGTATGTTGAAGGGAGTCTCCATGTTGATCACGAGCTTCGACATATGATACATCTCATCATAATACTATGCCCTGAAGGTAGCAATCTCTATCCTGTTGACACTGCTCAATGTCTCGTCTTAGGATCAGTGTGCGAGATGATCCAATGTATAATTTCTGCGCATCAGAGCATGAGATACCTGCATGAAATTCATTACAAGCCAAACCTGTGGATGTTTACATAGACTTGGTAATCTTCATTGTCTTTCCCAAATGTGTCTGCAAATGCATCATTCACCTCTTTCCATTTCAAGTTGATGTCGTCATCTACAATCAGCTTAGTATCTTGATAGATCAGTAGTCTTACAGACACTCGCTCAACTCCTACTCCAATTGCACTTCCATCACTGTCCTTTGATCCTGCTCTCCTGGAGGCCATTGATCTTGAACTAGTAAGAGGCAAACGAACCCCTGCTAGATCTGGAGACAAAACGACATGCATGGCAAGAAATTTGTCAGCAAAAAACAAAGAAAATTAAGGAATGACATGCAACATACCTAGGGCTTGACTCGCAAGGATTGCGCAATTATTCCTGGGACGTTTGGAGACTCGCTACCATAACTATTTAAAATGAAGTATGGACTATCTGGGGAGGCTGGGTATCTATTAGAATTCTGTAATGTGCAATCCAGGATGGCCTGCTGGCTCTTGGAACTGCGCAATGTGCAATTTTAGCTAGTAGTGGTTGCAGGCCCAGTGACTGCATTATGCAATTGTCTAGGCTAGCATTCACTGTACCTTAGAATTGCAGAATGCAACACTGGAGGATAATCACTGGGCATAAATGTGCATTTCCTAAGAGGAAGACAAAGCCTTTCCTCTCAGGATTGCACAATGCTGTCTTGGTGAGGCAGAGTTTGGGCCAAGGTTACCCAGACTTGTCGACGGGAAACTCAAAGAAAATGTGAATGTGAATGCATGGTGATACTAAGTGTAAGTAGGAGTGAATGATCGTGCATGCAAACAGTGAATGAAAGATTCATAAAACAAAACAACATGCATGTGGATGAAGCGAGTCTTCAAATCAACGACCGTTCATGCAAAACAATTTCATGCATGCGACAACAGTGAGATGCTAATGAAAACTGGAACAGTTCTAGTACAATATAGTATGTATTTAAATGACAACAAGAATTAATATAAATCAAGAAAACAACACTCACACAAGTGAAAACAAAAAAAGCAACAGAAATTATGCAAAAGACAAGTTAAGTTGACTTACCTGTGAATAGCTGAGTTGGATGTGTCGAAGACACCTGGATGTGTTGTGGGATGTTAGAGATCCAAGATATATGTGAATAAGTGAGCTCTAAAGCGTCGAATAAATAAGTTGAGGCTCATGACATGCATGCCACAAATCTAGGAAAAACTGACACTTGGAGGAAAGATTCTAAAACGATCTTTGCATGTAACCTCCAGTTGCTAAAAATAGCTCCCTAAAATATAGGGATGATTTTTTCCATGTTTCTTTTTGCTATTCCTGGAAAATGTAGCCCATGCATGCAAGTCAAGTTTTCTCGGTCCTGGGTCAAACCGGTCAACCCAACTGCACATGCAACAGTTTTCTCAGTTGAGGCAAAAAAATGTGCATTTCTGGGAGGGAGTTTGGCTGAGCACCTGACTGTTGCCCAAAATTGCACAATTTATGGGCTGAGAAGCCCTACTGGGATGAATTGCACAATTTTCTCAATGAAGCTTGACTGGTAGATTTGCGCAATTCTAGAGCCCAGCAGGCTATCAAATAGGATTGCACAATTTCTAGAGGGAAGGCTGGTCCCCCTCTAGAATTGCACAATTTCTTAAGGGAGCTGCTCAGCTTGCACCTGGACCAAGTCCGGATAAACAACTTATGGGGGTGATGCAACAAGCTCTCATGCATAGGCTAGCAATCTGCAAGAAAATCACTGAAGCTTGTGTACTTGAGAAGGCAAAACATGTTGTTGTGAAAGGTTGGTAGGGAGGATCTAAAACAAAGCTAAGGCAAAATTTTGGAGGGTAGTTGTAGCTGCTACAATAGGTGGCGATCCCACAACTTCATCGTGATAAAATTTAGAAAACGACAAATGACGGAAGGAAAGTAAAAACAAGGTAATATCTTAGCACTGTAACTGAATGCATCCCAAGAATCTCGTAATTAAGAAATCCATCGCTATGTTGTACCAAATGTATCCAACTTTGTGGTGTACCCGTTCAATATGCTCGGCTTGTCATACACAACACTAGTTGTATTATTTTATGGTTTCTTATAGCCATTTTGTTGTGGTATCATTGAAATTTATTAGACAATTCCATTTTTCATGTCTGGGATCGATTTTGTGTGGACTGGAAATTAGATCTAAGTTATAAACACAATGGCAAGGCGGAAAAATTTCACCACTCAAGTTCTTTTTTATTTCCTTGTAGCTCTGTTGTAGAGAGGCATCTTAGTGTAGTCCCCATCTTCTCTTATATTAGTCACAATATTGTATTGTCTCTTAATAAAATAGTAGTGTGTGTTTTTTCTTTTATTTTGACAATCGCATTTCGTCCAAATAGACAAGTTTCTTTAAATTACTTGAACAATGAAGAGATCTGTTATGATTATTTTAATATTGCTTGTAGTGTCGTTTGCAGTACTGTTAGGTGACACTACTCGGATTTGAAACTTGAGGTAGAGTAGCAAAGATTAATTGACATAATTGAATTTCACAATAAAAGAGAGCTAAAGACTCAAGAAAATTTACACATAGTGAGAACAGGGAAAAACAAATTAGTTGTGCAGTAAAACTTAGGCATAAAATTTCTAGAAAAATATCACAACACAATATACTTTAGATTATATTTTCAAATATATAAAATATACAATCACATGAATAATAGACATTGCAAATCCTTCACCAAGTAACACTATGAGTTCTTACTGAAATTTGCATTCCACGGGGAGTTGTCTGAAGTAACTCACTGTAAAACCCTATAACTAAATTATTTTATGTGCCCGCCATAAAATTCTCCTTGATTTTCTCTCCTTTTCCTTTCACACATATATCTTCCACATAGTAAAAGACTTCTACATAGTTTTTTTGTTTAAAACATCCATTTTGAATATTTGAATACATGACAAGACAACACTTAAATCCTAGGATGGATGTTTGTACTAAAACATGATTTTGTAAACTTGCAATTGTTGCATAGTACATATCTTAGTTGTGGAATACATGTCGGGACCATACATTTTACCAACCCTGCATTAAATGGTTATTTTTTCTTAATTATCTAATGTGTTGTGGAATGGGAAGTTTGTACTCTGGCTCAAAATTTCGTTTAATCCATGTCCTTTAGCCTGCAAAGAAAAAACTTTTCCATTTAAGGAAAAATGGTTTTCGATTTATTGTTGTACTCTAAAGGATGGATTTTCTCAGTATCACAATTGCGGTGGTTGGGATTAATTTTCCAACACTCCTCCTTAATCACAACTACTGGCATTGACAATTCCCAAACAATCTCTTACATGAACAAAATTTTCATCTGGCAATGTCTTTGTGGAGATGTATGCAAACTGTTCCTCAGACCTGCAGTGCTACAAAACAATTTCACCATTATTAATCAATTATCTAATAAATTGATATTTAGTTTCAATGTGCTTGCTCCTCTTTTTAAAAACAAAATTCTTTGATAACACAATTGTGGAATTGTTGTCGTGGAAAATAGTTGTTGTTCCCTCTTATTCATGAAATAAATCCCTTAGCATTCTTCTCATCAAATTTCTTGACATGTTGTTGTTGTTCTGATGACATATTTACCTTTTTTTGTTGACAATGACACTATTGGGTTCTTCTTGGAGCCCCATGAAATGGCTCCCTAACCCAAATGAAAACATATCCTGACCTACTCTTTCTATCATCAAGACTTCCTGCCTAGTCACTGTCAGTGTAACCAACTAGCCTAAAATCATTTGTTGTGGTGTACAAAATACCATACTCCTTTGTCTCATTGACATACCTTCAAATCCTTTTGGATGCTTGCCAATGTGTCTCCTTGGGTGTCTCCATGAACATTAAAACCAAGCTCACTGCATACATTATATCAAGCCTAATTGTTGTCAAATACATCAAGCTTCCCACCATACTTTTGTATAATGTCAGATTGACATTATTGTTGCAATCTTCTTTGCTTAATTTCAATCCCATGAGAGTTGGAGTTGGCACAAACTTATTGTTATGTGTATTAAACCTTTCAAAAATGTCCGCTACATACTTCTCTTGAGAGATAAAAATATTGTTTTCTATTTTCTTCACTTCTATGCCCAAAAGTACCTTAACAACCCCAAGTTTCTCATCTCAAACTCACTTTTCATTACTTCTTTGAAATAAAAAATGAGTAAATTGTCACTCCCTGTAAAAATTAAATCATCTATAGATAAAAAATAAAATTAAGAAGCTCACTGTCACTTTCTTTAATTTAGAGAGTAGGCTCACCATCACATTTGCCAAAGCCATTTTCGATCATGTAAGTGTCTATTCTATTATACCGTGCATGGGGTGCTTTCTTCAACCCATAAATATCTTTCCTCGACCTATACACCTTATCTTCTTGGCTTTCTACCTCATAAGCACGTGGTTTCGTAGCATATACTTCCTCTTTCAGCACTCCATTTAAGAATGTTCATTTTACATCCATTTGATACACTTTCTATTTATGCTACATGACAATTGACTACACTGTATGCATTATCTCCATCCCTCCAACTAGTGAAAATGTCTCCGCATAATCTCTTCCATGTTGCTGCTTGTATCCTTCAACAACTATCCTTTCCTTATGTCGTTAAATATTTCCTTTAGCATCACTCTTAGTATTATAGACCCACTTCACTCTAATTACTTATTTTCCTTGCAAAAGGTCCACTAACTCCCATTTGTCATTCTTTTTTATTTCTTATGTTTATTCATCCATTACTGCTAACCAATTTTTTCTTTTACTAAATCCTTAATATGGATTGGGTCATCTACATGACAAAACAATGCAAATAACGAATTCAGACCTGCACTATTATCAACCTCATTTTGCTCATAAATTTCACTTAAATTTCTGATTTTGTCTTCTTATGCTTGTGGAAGATGGGATTGGGATGTGACTTGAAGTTGCACTTGAATTAGATGACGGTGCAGGTCTATGTGGTGTGCTTGGAGTAGAATTTTCTTGACTGTGTCAAATTTTCCTATTGTTTGTTGAAGATGTCACTTTATGAATTCTTTTTTGAGCATGAATAGGAGTAGGAGCCACCATTGAGGAATTACTTATTGCGATAAATTCCTCTTTGTCTTCCTTTGGTATACATGTTTTCACATTGATTGTCTTTTGCAAACTTCCATCCCATTATTCCTGTTCTATGAATTGCACATCTCTTTTGATTATGACCTTCTTGGTTAATGGATTGTAGATCTTGTATGGCTTGGATTCATCACTATATCAAATAAATATGCATTTATCCCCCTTGTTTTCCAACTTATTCCTCAATTCATCTAGGACATGTGCATAAGAAACACATTCAAACACTCTCATGTGAGTGACACTATGGTTTCTTCCACTCCATGCCTATTTAAGAACCATATTCTTGACACTTCTGGTTGGACATCTATTAATCATATATGTTGCACAAGTGACAACTTCAACCCAATAGTCATTTGGAAAATTCTTTTCCTTCAACAAACTCCTTGCCATTTCCATAATGGTTGTATTTTTCCTTTGCTCGAAACCATTTTGTTAAGGTGTATACCTAGTTTTAAATTTATTTTGAATTCCATGCTCCCTACAAAAGCATAGGAAGTCATTTGAGAAGTATTCGTCACCTTTTTCATTCTTCAAAACTCTGATGTAGTGTCCACTTTTCTTCTCAACAAGATATTTGTATTGGAAAAAGCGCTCAAACAATTCATTTTTATGCATTATTAAGTAGACCTATGTATTCTTTGTATAGTCATTTATGAATGTTAAAAAATAATGGCTACCACCAATTGATGGTGTTTGGATTGGTTCACATAAGTGTGAATGGGAAATTTCCAAAGGTTCCTTTGCCCTTATTGATTTTCTCGTTGGAAATGATTCTCTATGTTGTGTGCCTAAGGTGCATCCTTCACATAGGTTGTCCATTTTTTCTATGAGTGGTAATCACTTCACCATGCCTTTCCTATGCAACAAATTCAAACCTCCAAAATTAAGATGCCCAAATCTTAGATTCCATAAATAGTTTTCATCCTTGACCTATGCCTGAAAGTTTATTTGTGTGACAACAACAACTTTTCTTCCATCCTCTTGTGAATTCATTGAGAGTTGTGCTTGCGTACATTTTTCCTTCAAATCTGGTTTCATATTTAGAGGAATTGCTCTATTTCTTATCATCTGGACTTTTTCAATTAGCTGTTTTGCTTGAAGATTATCCAAAATGGTGCACTCTCCATTTTTGAAATAAAACATTGTATCCCTTTCGAATGAGTTGTCCAATGCTTATGAGCTTTTTCTTCCAGCCAGAGACAAAATAAACATCTAAAGTATACTTCTTCTTCCCCTTTTTTGTTAGAATGTTGACTCTTCCTTTGTCAATGACAAAGACTTTGTTATGTTTCCCTAATGTCACTTCACATTTCACACTATCATCTAGATTGGTAAACATTTATATGTTCTCTATCATGTGATCGTTGCACCCTTGAGTCTAGAAAACATACATCCTTGTTTTTTCTTGTGCTACATTACAAGCTAAGAACATGTTATCTTGGTTTTGATTTTCTTTTGTGAAGTTTTCATTTGGTTTTTTGTTTATATCATTTTGCTTCTTTCTACATTCATTTTCATAATGATCATACTTCTTACAATAATGATTATCATACCTCTGACCTTGTGTTTTATTTTGGCTTGGGCCTTGACTTTCATTTTGATTGCTACCCCTTCCACTTGAGCTTGAAGGGATGTATCGTCCACCTCTGTGTGGGCTTCTTCCTCCTCCTCTAGCATTTGACCTTACTCTACCTCTACCTTGACCAAATTAAACTTGTGTCTTGAAGGCATGGTCCAATGAGGAGTTTTTGCTCTATTCAAACTATTTTCATGAGAAATCAATGACGCATGAAGCTCATACACTGAAAATTGTGAGAGATCCTTTGTCTCTTCGATGGCCACAACAATGGCATCAAATTTTGTTGGAATTCTTCTCAAAATTTTCTCAACTATTCTCCTTTCATCAAGTGTCTCTCCATGAGGCTTGATTTGAATAAGCAGTCCAATTAATTGTGTAAAAAATAAGTTTATATTATCATACTATTTCATAGAAATTGTCTCAAAATATCTCCTTAACATTGGTAGCTTTGTTGTTTGTACTTTTTCCATGCCTTGCTAAAATGTTTGGAGGGTGTCCCATGCTTGTTTAGGAAAAATGGTTTTCGATTTGTTGTTGTATTCCAAAAAACGGTTTCTCTAAATATCATAAATATGGTGGTTGGGATTAATTTTCCAGCCGGATTTCCAGCTTCAAGTCATTCTCTCTGAATAGCAATTCTCAGGTTAAAGCTACTCCTGCAATCAGTTACCCATCAGTGGACGAAAGGGCTGCTGAGATGGAAATCCTGCAGCTAAATGAATGTTGTAGAAGAAGAGCAAATCCGGAAAAACATCCTGATTCAGAGGGTAACTTCGAGCCCAATATATCTGCCAAGTCGAGGGCTTCACATCAGAGTTTTGACGAACTTCTACAGAAATACCTTGCTTCTCTAAAATTTAATAATGAAATGGAGAAATTAGTTCCACCCTTTGAGCCATTAGGTCACAGCCTTGGAATTGGCCACGATGATCCCCTGCATTGAGACACTGAAAGAAAAGAGATGGCTAATCATTGAAACACTCTTAATATTTGGAAAGGAGAATCTAATAATTCACTTATGTAACACGTAATTTTATTGTTGGTTGGATACGCATCCAATGGTTTGTTTGTATTATCTATGATATTAGATAAATTATTATGTAGTTAACTGGTCAAATAAAAATATGTTGTAAGATATACAGATTATATATATACACGAAATAAAAAAATTTCCTCATTTTATCTCTTTTATTTTATCAGTAGTTATGTTTCAATGTCAACTTCAAAATATATGGTCATCCCCCTCCATAAAATGATAGAAATTGTTCCAATCAATATGTACACATTAGATATGTGAATATTTCTTTTTCATGGTATGCGGCATTTTTACCCATCATTTATTTAAAGTCTAAGTAGAGATAATCAATCCTGGGAGAAAATTAAGGTAATCTAAAATCTCTACGATATTTTAAACAATACGTTTAAATATGGATAAATTGTAACCATATAGAACAATAGGGTTAAATATAAATAAAATATACCCATAGGTTATATTTAAAATATATTTATATGGAGTTGGTTGAAATCTGGGTAAAAACATTTCAAAAAAATTGTAAATACAGTGTTCGAATCATGTTTTTGATGGTAAAAATAAATTCAACACTATCAAAAATATCTAAAACAGCTAAAATTATGAAATTTGACCACATTGAATTAAATTTATAAAATTTCCTACTAATTTTTTTTCAAAATATAATCAAAATTTCCATAGCTTTCAAAAGCAAAAAAACATAATCCTTAGACTACTACTATCTATTTATATTACACGGCTGCTCTCACAACATAATCCTTAGACTACTACTATCTATTTATATTACACGGCTGCTCTCACAACTCTGGTTATGATTATGTGGAGTTACATCTTTCGCGAGAGTATATGCTTGACATAGTAATAACGTTTTCCTTTCCCGAGGCGCTCAATAGCATTTTCCAACGAAGCCATCGAATTGGGAAGCATGATAAGATCGGAAACAAAAATTCTCACAGCGAATTCTCCTAATAAACCATTATATTAATTGTCAAACACGCATGCGATGGCTAGCCTTTATTGGCTACGCTAGTATAATAAACCATTATATTACTTGTCAAACATGCATGCGATGGCTAGCCTTTATTGGCTACGCTAGTATACAAATTATTGTTGGTATTAATAAAATATAGATGTTGTATATATGAAATATAACTTTTTCCATAAATATTTTATTCTATTACTACCGATGTTTCACTGCCATGTTTCACTCGACGATGCCTATAACATAGTAGGGCGGTGAGCATTTCGAAAATGAGATGGATCACTACATTTCATATATTTGTTCCTTTTCAAAGTTAATATTTCTCTCTAAGGGTACCACGCATTTTTACTCTTCCAGGGCTCATAGATTCACATAAATCTATATGGAAAGGTTCCATATGCTCCTTGGCTTTGTATGAGTTATATGGAAAGTTATCTCTTTGGTTCCTAAGAATTAAACGTTCACAAGTTTTCATTTAATCATTTGACATGGAAAAATCCCTTAACCATGGACCATTTTGATAATATATTAAGAATTTTAAAAGGTAAGTTATCTTATTTAAGTTGATTATAATTATGACCTAACAACAATTTTTAGATTTAATGAGAACTTTCTATTTTTGTTCATTTGGAATTTTCCAATAAGTCTTCTATTAGGTGACTTATTTATGATTTTGGATGTGGAATCCTTGAAGCTAACATCATAAATAATCATTTTGACTAAACTATGCAGTAGTCAATAGACTATGTTTAAGTTTCGGTAAATAAAAGACATCACAAATATATTTATTTCAATTTTTCTTTGTTATGACAAAAGCCTTGACATGATAACCATCTACTAAAGTAATTTCAGATTGATCAGAGTTATCAATACTAGAAAATAACTTCTTCTTACCTATCTTGTAATTGTTGCAGCGAAAGCCTAGCAAGAAAATATGCTTGTTTTGAACTTATTTAGTCATTTGAATTTATATGAACATTGACTTGAATGTCCCATCCTTAGTGTTGCATACATTGTGTTTGGACTTGTTTAGATATAACTATTTCTTTCTTCATTCATTTTCATAGTGTCCATACTTGTTTCATTAATAAAATTTCACTTTAAAATTTTCCATCCATCTTCTTCCTTTATCCTTCTTATTCTAAGATATTTTAGGCATTCTATTTTTTTTTGAGCATTCTTCTATAGTTCTTCCTTATATTTCACTATTATCTCTATCTTTTTTACTTATACGTATGTTTTGACTCCATCTCAACAGACCAATGGATGCCTAACTATTAAAATAATGTTCTATGGAATCTTCTTCTATGTTGACTCTCGATTCATGGGAAAAAAGTGATTACAATGATTTTTATATGATAAATTTGGGAAAATATTTAGACTTATCCATAGGAATGACAACCATATCAGACTTCTAAGGTAGAATCCCAAGATATTTTTCTATAAATTTTCAATATTCAATCAACTCTCCATGAGTTTTTGTTAGTTTCACAACCCTTATCACTCAATACATGAAATGGTCAATGTTCTCTACCTCCTCCATATTCAATATTCGAAACTCTCTCCTAAGGGTTTGAAGTTTAGTATTATTCACTGCGTCATTACACTAATATGCTAAATCCAAAATATTCAAAACATTTTTTCTGTTAAGTACTCTCATTACTTTGGGAAAATATTAGTCATATACTAAACTCTAGATCCAAAACATTTCATTTTTATACTTATTCCTCATCTTTGCAAGTTAAATTTTGTGGACATTGTGCATGGATAAGAGAGTTATTTTATCTAGCACTTTGAAGCAATTTTCTAATACTTCCCAAAGAATTTTTTTGTATCTACAAGAAATTGTTCACTCCCTTAAATCATAACTCGTAGTTTTTTCCAAAAAAACTAGCCCTTATTTCAATATATTACTTATAAAGGCCATTTGAAAAATGTGTTAATGTCATTCTTCTATAGGTGCAGGTATGAATATAAAAACCCAAGTGTACAATGTGCATTACCACACAATTACCAAGAGGTCATTCATTATTATTAGCCCATATTAATAACCCATGGTTATCCATGAATACAATAGTAGTTTCCTTATATGAAAAGAAAGTCATGTCTATCCATTTTATTATTATCCAAAGATATCAAAGTTCAATCGAATGATTTACCAAATATGAGTTCCCACGACACTTTAAAAACACTTTCATTTTACGAAATATTTATTAGTAATAAATCTTACACATCGCTATGCAAAGGCTATTCTTCCTTTTGGAAAAAAAAAGGTAGCTTGATGTGGATCGATTCATTAGAAACATGCATGGCTATGGTTGAAATTTTTAGAGAAATAAATCTGAACGGGACTAGAGATGTTGCGGATCTTCTCATGGCTCCCTCTCAATGGCTTGGAGATGTGGTGGATGTACTCATGTTTCTCTGTTAACAAATAAAAATTCAATTTATTTAGCAACAATGGTCATTTCCTTGATGCTTTTTGATATGTTTCAAACTATCATCACATGGAACAAATCCTTTTACAATTCCGCATATACTAGCTGGCACATCAACAATTTTATCTACTTTGATGTACATAAGAGGAATTGTCTCCATTTAGAGATAAAATAAAACTCCTTTCTACCATTATTAGCTTCCTTTAGTGCAATATAGTGAAAAATAAAAGGAAATGATAACTCTTTCTTTTTGAACACTAGGAAAATATTCAACAACTTTGTAAATGGTGAATGATCACCCATAGGGATCTGAAGAATTTTCTTACTAGTTGATAGCAACAAATCTCTTCACATAAAATAACATCACAAAATATTTGACCTAAACTACAAACACTTGAATATGTTTACATTCTCTCCAGTTTTCCAAGAGTCCTAAACATTCTTTGGTACCATGTTAAAACTTAGAAGTGGAGATAAGAATGAAACCAATTGGAAGGTGATTGGGTATTCTATGCTCTTCTCACTTTTAAATATGTTTTACAATAGATTGATGACTTTCTAGAATTATCTATTATTGGTCACTTTTATAAATATATAGATATGAAAACATATTTCAAAATATTATATGAACTAATAACTTTAAGAAGTATTTCTTTTAAATATTTCATATAGACAAGTAATTATTCAACTACCTCAATCAATTCCAGAGATTAATTTAGCGAATTGTTAAATATAATTATTTGATAAGTCATACATGTTTGTGAGAAATCTGCCTAGGGCTAGGGTTGGAAGCCTCAATAGTGAAGAAAATAAAATACAATAGAGATTCTCAAACAAACATCCATAAAACTTTGAATTCATAAAGCATGTATAAAGTACTCACCTGTAGGTCCTATTCTTGATGAAGATCCCATAGGGTCAAAAGCCTAACTCCTCCTTACAAGGTTTTAGATCTATAAGATATATAATAAACCAAGTGTGGGTCACATAATTGAAAGGCATACAAACATGTAAATCAAATTATTTCACAATTATATCCATTATACATTCACATTCATGAAAGATATAGAACATAAATTAGAAAGAAATATTAGTCCAGTTATGTAAAAGCGACAAGAGAGAACTAATTATGATATAACCTAATCATTTTTTTCGGCACCGATGTAACCCTCCATTTGATCCTTCCTACATGGGTCACTAAAGACCTCCACTCCAATAGTACTAATGAGATACGAGATAAGAATTTTTCTCATATAAGAAAGGAAACTAATGTTTCCTAAAGACAGGGGAGATAATGGGATAAGTAGACCTAATATGGGAAAATTTTGGTAGAGTATGGATTACAAGTAGTAGGATACATGGATATTTTTAGGGGGTGAATTTCTCTCTTGGGAAAAATTAGGTGTTTTCAAATTTTGGTTTGGGGAATATTTTGTATCATAATTCAATATTATCAATAACCCTCAATTTATTTTATTAAAAAAATTGGTACAAATTTTAGCCTAAAATTATTTCTAGGGAGAGAGAAAAAATTAAATCTAACCCCTCAAATTCAGAGCTACAACCTTACATTAAGCTCACGTTGTATGATTGGGGGTTTATGAAAGCTATTTCACCCTCCACATTTTGTGTAAAATGAGCTTGTTGCTTTTATTCTCCCCAATTTCATGGTATTAATATTAATTTGGAGAAAAATCCCCTGATTTTTTGTAACGAATGGTCACAAAAGATCTATTTGAATATTGAAGAGTATTATTTCCTCTTTATTTGAATGTCCAAGAGTTTTCTTGACAACCTTTTATCTACTTACTCATATCCATATCTAAATAAGGAGGCTTATTTTCAAAGCTATGGAATTTGAATTTCAAACTCATGACTCAAAAGTCAAAGTTATAGGAAACTCCTCTTAATTTGTTTTTCATTTGTTCTACATTCCAATTCCTCTTTTGTTTTCTTATTTATCTTATAATTTTTTGTTTCGAAAAGTCTCCAGTTTTGTTCTAAACCTCTCAAAGTAAAGTGCCATTATAATATAGATTTATACTTTCCATTATTATAACTTTGGTATATAACAATAGGTGTGAAATATAGTTTCTTTTCTTATTTATTATAAACCCATGTATTTAGGGCCCTCTTTAAGTTCATTGAAGCAACACCCCATGTTTTTTTTGAATTCTAAACTCTTATACAACACCATCATCTTGTCTATTGTTGGTTGGGCTTCATATGTAGTCTAGGTTAATTGCAGTTACTCCAACATTAAGAATTATATCATATAACCAACGCATCCAAGAATCTAAGGGAACTATGTATTTGAATATTTCAGTTGTAGACCTATTCAAAATATAAACTAACCATGCTACTATTTCTACCTAATACACATTTTGAAAATTCTTTTCTTTTACCATGTGTCTTGCCATATTCATGATGGTCCGATTTTTCCAATATGTTACTCCATTTTTTCATGGATTGTGCCTTGTTGTAAATTTCCTTTTGATACCTTCATTCCTAAAATATGGTACAAACAACTTGGATTCATATTCATGTCCTCCATTTGATATTAATACTTTAATTTGATTTGCACTTTGCCTCTCTAAAATGTCTTTGAATTACTTGAAATTTTGAAATGTATCATATTTTATTTTTATGAAGAAGATCCATGTCATTCTTCCAAAATCATCGACAATGGTTAGAAAGTAAAAAAAATCGTCATATTGAATGGGTCTACAGTGAACCACACACAACTATGCTTACTAGCCCAAGTGTAGTTCGGGCTCTATAGATGGTAGCATTTGGAAAATTGTTTCTTTAGTGTTTGCAAGGATACAAATTTCACGTGGATTATGATGGATGTATATCATAGTTATACCTTTTTCCATAGACCTTTTTTGAAAAACATCTAGACTATTAATAGCTAAATGGTCATATCTAAGATGTTATAACAAAGTTCCATTGGGAATTTCTTTGGGAATTCTTCTTTGTTGTTAAGTATGGAACTTCAAGTTCTTCATATTTCGTGACTACTACATCCCAATTTTCTAAATTATTTAAAATATCTTCTTCCTAACTTCCCACACTGCATAATTTGTGTCATTTAGTATGGGATATTGTTTGTTCTGATTGCTTGTGGAAGCCATTACTAACTTTTGTAAAAACTCCTCCTTACTATGGATTGTGGGGCTTCACTCTAATTTTTAACTCACTAAAAACCTAATGGAGTTGATAAATCCTCAGTGCTAGCTAATCCAGATTAAAATGGTGGCTCTAAGAACTACAAAGAAATATTGGGACAATTATGGTTTCTCCCTTTAAGTCTTTTTATAGGATTTTCAATGGTGGGTACATAAAAGAATCTGAACGCAAATAGATTTAGTGGAAATATCAAGGTACGACTCTCTCTTGTGTTTCTTAATGCAAGGCAGGTTAGAGAAATACAAGTGCATGGGTTCTTCCCTATGAAACTCAATGGGGGTGGCTTACTACTTTGGAATCCCCTCTTGGGCTTATCCTTTGCAAAACTTCGTGATTATGCCTATTTTGAAAACACTTTTTCAATGATTACAACAAAAGTGGAGACCCCTTCAAAACAAATCAATGGTAGCTAATATGCCTTGAACATGGGCTAAGGAGATCTACCGATTAACTCTAGAAAAACATAAAAACATGAAATCCTCTTTTAGAGGTTCTCTTCAACTTGATGGGTCAAGCTACAATGTCGAAATTTAAGAGGAAGAGTCAAAAACCACATTAAAAGATAGAGCTTCCAAGATTGAAAAAGCAATGGAGCTTAAGAGATCTTCTAAATAATAAAAAACTACTTGTTTGATTCAATCTAACACTTTGTTTGATATGGTCTAACTCATTATTGCAAATTTGTACTTCTGCATTGAATGCACTACACTAACACAACTATTGAATATGTAAACTAGTTAACTAGTCAACAATTGCATTTAGTAATTATAGCAATAAGATATTTTTGTTAAACTTCACTAAAAGTGAGTTTAAGGAAAAATAAATATTATAATGTGATGATTTAATATCTACAAAGAAAATGAGCACTCTCATATTGCTATATATATAAAAATATAGAGTTCTATTTGTTTAACCAGTGATGTCCTAATAATTTGCGTCCATTTCTTAGAATTAGGAAGTATCATTTAAATGATGTTAGAACCATGAAATTTATCTATATCTCAGAATACAATCATTGTTTAACAAATAATGTGGACCGATTGTCAATAAACATGAAATCACAAACTGAAATATGTCCTCAACAACCCCATAATGACAATATAGATAATGGAATGAACATCCAACAAAAACATATTAAAATCTCCCCTACACAACTAGTTATGGTTTATAACATAAGTGTATATGGCATGTATTGCGAAGATAGAGCATTATATTCAATTTGATAAGCTATGTTTCACTTAAATGTAAGGCATAGTTCCTTTCACTCAAGAATAGACTAAGAGTGCTTTGAAATTTTATGAATATTTTCTTGGAATACAAGGTGAATGATCATATGCACCTCTTCAAATTGTTGGTTTAACTATTGTACATTTTAAAATCAATCATGTGGACTAGCTACCACGTTGGGAACATGGGACTAACCACTAACTCAAGGTAATGGTGAGGGTTTGGAAATTTATTAATGCATGTGGGTTTCATTGTAATGGAAAACACCAACATGGTTTTATAGCCTTTTCCTAGGTTCAATTCCTTTGAGTAATGCCAGAGGGTGGGTGCTGGGAACCTAGGACTAACTGTCCACACAAACTATGATAAATAAGTTAGTACATAAAATGGAAAAATGTGTTGGCGTAATGATTTTTTCGTCTTTTTATTGTTTTATTGACTTGGGCCATTAGCATTCAAATCGTTAAAATCACTCACCGACATACCAACTTTTAATATGATCAGATTTGTTTTTAGTGAGGATGTTTAGAACATTTTATTTTTTATTGTTGGTTTGACCCATGTGGATTTGAAGGTTCAATCTCATAGTTTACATAATACTTCATAACATGGTTGTCGCTAATTGCGTTGCCTCGTATGGAAAGATGTTCAAAATATCTTCATAAAAGAAGTTCGTTAAAAAAAAAAAAAAATTAAGTGTTATCTTACTCTCCCTAGATCACACCAATTCGTAAAACATCTCAATATTTTGTACTTAACATCTTACTTCTACATAAGGATTTCCTTTACAATAACACTATCATTGAGTCTTCAACAGTTTGTGGGATGTACTTTTATACACTTATATTTGTGTAAGTCACATATCATTTTATATGATGCAACTACACATTTAATCACTACCCTACTTCAAAGTGTCCCACAAAAAATATTGAAATTAAATTAAATAAACAATTTAAAAGGATATTACTTTAACCCTTCCATTAATAATTTTAATTTAAAATATATAATTATTAAATTAATATATATATATATATATATATATATAGAAAAAGAAGAATGAGAGGTTTAGTGTTATAAATGTTCGGGTAATCGTGGCGTCCTCTTGAAGAAATATAAATGTTTTTCAATTATTCATTTGCTTTGTAATATGCTTTCCGAAGTTTTTTTCCTTTATTTATCTTTTCGTTTTAAATAAAACGATGCTAACATTTTTTTTCTATATATGCACGTTATTTTAAGTGAGCACCTTCACGTTTATCGAGATATCCATTTTCTAAAAGACTGGTATTAGAAAGATGCCGTGAACTCCATGGTTATCTAAATGTAACATTCTAAATATTTCTTTTGGTTGTTAAATTAGTGTTGAATCTGGGCAGCATTTTATAAGTCAACTTGGGCTGGAATGATCCGAATGCTATTAAACAACACCCAAGAAAAACTAGCTTTTGAGTGGCATCTAGAGGCATCTTGGATCAAATTTGAAATCGTATCTCCCCTTTTCCTGGTAGGAGTTGAGCGGTAGTTAGAATTAAGATACCCATGTCATGTGGGTCGGTGCCGTACTACTGTGGGTTGTCTGCCATGAACTGGTGGGTTGGCGGTCCGACGAACAATTGAAAGGAAAAGGACTCCCAGTGGAAGGAGAAATTGAGGTGATGCTGTCAAAGTAATCGAGTGGAAGTGGTCGTGCGGACGAAACGAGACCAAAGTAGAGGAGATGATATTAAAGTATAACAGTGATGCTGATCAAAGTACAGAAAATCAATGATATGGCCGGCCATATTATAAATTTTCACTAGTGCAGTACGACGACAATAATTGTTTTGAATAATGTATTTTGCATAAATATAATGTACAATGCAATGCCGGCGAGCTCTGGTCGGCCGCCGTCATACTCCGCGTTCAGATGGAAGTTAGTAACAGAAGCAAATTTTCCACATTAAATCCTCCAAATGTCAAGTAGTTTATTACTAGTATAATAATACTAGTATGGTTGATAGCCAACATTTTCGTACCACGGAAGCAAATTTTCCACATTGAATCCTCGCAATGTTGAATAATTTACTTAAATTTCTTGGTTATATAATTTTCATTTAATCTAGGTCGCCAGGTCAGACTTCACCGTGACGAAATTTAGAAAACGACAAAACAATGGAAGGAAAGGAAACGCAAGGTAATATCTTAGCATTGTAACTGAACGCACGGCCAGAATCTGGTAATCTAAAAAAAGCATCGCAACATGTTCGGTTTGCCGTACCCAACGCTAAGCTGTATTATTGGATGGTTTTGTTGTGGCCATTCAATCGTGCTATCGTTGAAATTCATTAAATAATTCCACTTTGCGGACTGGACATTAGATACAAGCTATAAATACGATGGCAAGGCGTAACCATTTCACCACTCGAATTCTCGTCTAGTGCCGTGTAAATCCAGAGAGGCATCTCAGTGTAGTCGCTTATCTTCTCCCGTTCATCACAGTAGTGTATTGTCTCTTGATATTACATTATTGTGTGATTTTGCTTTTATTGTGACAATCCCATTGGGTCCAAATAGGAAAGTTGGCTTAAATTACCTGAACGATGAAGAGCTCTGCTATGCTTATTTTAATGTTGCTTGCAGCACCGTTATGTGTGGCTGCTCGGATTTTCGGCTTCAAGCCGTTCTTTCTCACTAGCGATTCCCATGTTAAAGCTACTCCTGCGATTAGTTTTCCGTCAGTTGAGGAAAGGGCTGCTAAGGTGGCAGTCGTGGAGCTGAACGAATGTTTTAGAGGAAGAGGGAATCTTGAAAAGCAGGGTATCTTTAAGCCCAATCTATCTGCGAAGTCGAGGGCTTCACATCATAGTTCTGATGAACTACTTCACATAATCCTCCATTCTCTAAAATTTAATCATGAAGTGGAGAAATCTGTTCCACCCTTTGAGCCGTTAGGTCACAGCCCTGGAATTGGTCACGAAGATCCACCTGGATTGAGACACTGAATGGCAAAAGCTGGCTAATTCGTTGAAACTTTTTCTAATATTCGGAAAGGAGAATCTAGCAGTTCACTTATGTAATACGCCATTTTATTGCTGGTCGGATATGCATGCGATGGTTAGTTTGTATTGTCTGATATTACACAAAGTATTGTGTAGTTAACTGTTCAAAAAAGAATATGTTGTAAGATATGCAGGTTGTATATATATATATATATATATATATATATATAAAAAAAAACTTTTAGCTCATTTTATCTCTTTTATTATAATATAATTGTTATATTAAAACAAAGTAGTCTTTTTTCCTGTGGTTCTTTTATTTCAATATAATATTTGTTATATTATTTTAATATATTTGTTATATCAAAGCAAAGTAGTTTTCTTTTTTGGGTTTAGTTTAATTATTGAACAGGAAAAGTATGAATCAGCTGATTTATTATACATATTTCATATATTGGTTTATTATGAAAAATTTAAAAATTTAGGATTCTGTAATAGATACATTAAAGTTATCAAAATTTGTCAAATTAGAAAATTATCTGAAATTTAAAAAAAAAATAAAAATAAAACAATAATTATTAAAATTTTATAATATAATTTATTTTTAAAATATTAAAAAATATATATATATAATATAATCATTATGTCACATAATTAATATAAGTTAGAGTCATAGATGTCTCAAGCTAGATATGAACTTGAGCGAAGTATTATAAAATTATCAATTCTTTTGGAATAATTGCTTTAAGTTTCTATCAAGTTATCAATTCTCTTAAAGTTAAAAAAAATAAAAGCGACAAAAAATATTATTACATTTTTATAATATGATTTTGTTACAAATAATTTTTTTAAAAATACATTTTATGTACTTATATAACAAGCTTATTATGGCATATAACTAACATATATTAAGAATAATAAGAAAAATAGTATTAAATTCTTATTATGTGATATATGTTAAAATTTCATGTTAAAAGTGTTTTTTTTAAATGCATTATATGTATATAATGATATATAATAATGTATTGAAAGATCATGGTAGATGATATTTGTGAGTAAGTCATGTTTTACTTTACTACCATTTGAACATGTCACAAGTGGAAAATGCATATGTTTTGATCAATAAACCAAATTAAGAAAATATGAGAATCATGTTATTGTTTCTTTAAGTAGATGATGATGGTAGAGAAAGAGGTTGCACTTTACTCTACAAAATTCAAGTCCTAGCTTATTTGAAGGCAACTAAGGATGGGATCTTCAATGATAACTCATCAATTGCTCCGATAACCACAAATAAAATATTTAGTCATTAATTAATTTTGATGAATTAATAACTTAAGAATGTCAATATTATTACAAATATTTTAAAATTTAATATAGATATATACTTGACAATTTAAAAGCAAGTGTTTTTATTATTTAACTTTTCACTATCACAAAAATAAACTTTTAAAAATTATTTAATATTATATTACATCATTAATATAGTGCAAATTATTTCATATATTAACGCTATTAATTTTAATAAAAACAAATATACATTATTTATATATATTAAAGAAATATGTATATCTTTTATTACCCGTGGGATGACATGTCTGATTGCATGATTATTTGTTGGAAATGGACACCAAGATAATGGCCAACAAAATACAC
Source organism: Pinus tabuliformis (assembly GCA_031772625.1). Taxonomy (NCBI): domain Eukaryota; kingdom Viridiplantae; phylum Streptophyta; class Pinopsida; order Pinales; family Pinaceae; genus Pinus; species Pinus tabuliformis. The sequence continues at coordinate 1,096,484,937 of CM062807.1, forward strand.
TTTGTTTTATCTATATAAAGATATAGTTGCACGTTATAATTAAGATATTTAGAAAATAAATGTTACAAAACTCGATGGGAATCTAATCCTATATAATATTTAATATGATACCTAGTGTGTTGTCAAATCTGAATTAGTTTTGAACTCTTTGAAAATCAAATATAGTAATCTTTGAAAAATCTATTTATAAAGCTCTTAATTAACAAGCTACATAGTAACGAGTACCTCCCCCTAATTTTAAATATGGCTAGATTAAACTTTATATATATATAATTTAACAAAATTTAAATTTTAACATATTTTAACAGATTGATATATTTTTTAAAAATTCGACTAAACCTATAAAAAAAATACGAAAAAAAAAATATTTACTAAAGGAAATCATAATTTTGCTATATAATGGAGTTTGTAAATTAAATTAACAAGTAAATTTTTAATCATAATATGTTCTATTATTTTAATAATTAAATTTATTTAATTTTGGAAACAATAATAAAAAAATAGCCTTTTACTTTCATTAATGAACTTAAGTAATTGTTTAATTTTTTTCTTTTATTTTTTATTTTATAAAAATTATAATTGATTTGTTTTAATATTTGATTGAAAATAAGAAAATTTTAATTTTAAATTATTTAATATACATCATTTCAGTGTTTTAAGATTTTTCTAAAATATTAAATTTACATTTGCATTTTATAATACAATATATTATAATTTTAACAAAATCCATGTAGTTATTTTCTAACTTAAAAACCTAAAAATCATTTAAAAATAAAATCTAATTAATAATGTATTTTCTTAAATATTATTTATTAATAATTTTATTTTAAATATAATTTTAAAGAGATGAAATTACAGATTAATAAGGATTTCAAGGATTTCAATCAAAACGGTGATAAAAAAAAAAAAAATTAAACTCCTTTATACTGTTAATCACATCTCACTGAAGTTAATATGGCCCAAACAAAAAAATGAATGAAGTCACCACAACCATTTGCTTTGTACCCTCTATGTGATTTTAAATCTTGAGATGCCATGAAAGATCGTCCACAAAAATGTTTTTTTTTTTTTTTAAATTTCATTTTACATTAAATATTAATTACTCCATATTATTAATCTTGAGATGCCAGGAAAGATAGTGCACAATATGTTTTTTTAATTTCATTTTACATTAAATGTTAATTAATGTATATTTTAATAAATAATATAGTGATTGATAATATTATTTATAAATACATCGATAATTTACCAGCGCTAATATTATATTGGACAGGTATATTTCAAAGGAACAGTGAGAGCAGCGGCCTCACATTGTAACATATTAAATGAATTGTGGTATTTGTAAGTTGCAGATTTATTAAATATATAATGATTACAAAATAAAACTTAAGTATTTTCAGTCCATGAAAAAAAATAAAAGTTAAAACATACATTAAATTTTTTTATTAAGTAAATATTGGAAAACAGTGTTTTTGGTCGACCATTAAACTAATTCATGGACTACTCATTACTAAATCGTTATACGTGCTGCCACACGGATAATAATATCTTTTATTTTAATATATTTGTTATATTATATTAAAATAATATATTTGTGCCACAGCATAATAATATATTTTATTTTAATATATTTGTTATATTACAATAATACATTTGTTCATTTTGGAAGTGAATACTTCTCTTTCAGGGTACCTCACATCTTTACTCTTATTTTAAAATGATAGAGAGAAAGAGGTCATGACCGTTAAAAGATAGCTGTTCCGATTAAGTGAAGCTGCTAGAGTTCGTTGTGAGTCCGATTCATTTTTAGAGAGATATTTTGAGATAGTTGTGAGGCATTTTCATTTTTGGAGAAATGTTTTCAGAAACTGAGAGTCCGAATACCTTCAAAAAGTGGAGATCATTGCTAAAACCAAACAAATTTCAGAAGCGAAGAGCACATTGTGAAATTGTGATGGAGAGGATTCGAGTTTCTAAAATGAAGTCTTCGTCGAAGAGCTAACGTTTGTTTTTTCTTTAGCTGAGGAGTGCAAAACTGCTATGTGGTTGCCAAGCTTCCGTGTGGGAGAGCCTTAGCTATCACCGTGACCCAGAGGAGCCATAAAATCCTGGAGGCTGTATGGAGACGGTCCAGTCCACAAGCGCTGGGCTTTATTTGCTCCCGCTTTAGTGGAGCACGGGCGATTTGAAAACCCTGCAGCTGTCATCATAACTGTCGAGGTTTTTAAAATTACCATATGGCAAATTTACGGATAGCTTTTAATTCTGAGTAATTATATTTAAGGGCTTCGATAAAAATTCTTATAAAATTTTGTTATTTTAAATAATATTTTTTTATTCTATCTGATGTAGGGGATATTGTTGTGTTTAAATAAATAAATAAATAAATATTATTTTGAAAATGTAATTCAGCTTTTTATAGATATGAGAATAGATTTATTGGTAGTTTTTATAGGTTAGTTTTACAAATATGGAATTCTTTATTGTTGGCTTAGTGGGGCCTGATCCAGATTCAGAAGTGATTTAGCTAAGCAAAACTTGGTACTACTGGCTCTTTCGGCAATTGTCCGCGGAGCACGGGTTGAGGTCTCACCCAAAGTAGTATGGAAGGCTATTAGAACCAGGTTTCCCAACCCTGGGGATGTCTGATATGAGGTGATTGCTACGCGATCCAACCTTCGCATTTACTATGTTACGCACACCAGCGGGCACCCTGCGCCCTGTGATACTATTTTCGCGCAGTTCTAGCTCTAGCGTGACCCGTGTTATTTACCCAAGTCTTCCTTAATTAGGCTCTATTAGCTGATTACTTAGATTATGTTCATATATAAGCATTCATACAAGGATTCAAGAACAGATGCACAGAGTAACTTCTCTTTATTAACTTTCAATCCCAATTACAGACCCGACTCCGCCCTGCGCACTCAGCTGCAGGGGTCTGCGCACTCAGCTACAGTCTCTATTAGGCCTTTGTGCACTTATCTGCAAAGTCTGCTCCTACTACTACGACCCAGTACACTTCAGATCCAACTCTACGCTCTAACCATGCCTTCGCATTTCTATCTATTTTTGCTTGTCTTTACACTTAGAGCCTCGCTCTATTTATACAATCCCATGGTCCACAGACCATGGGTAGGTCGAGACATCTTTACATTAAATTACAATATTTTAGGGCGGACAGCCCTATGACTCATCCTAAACTTCGTGCTCCGCACCCACAATTCGTAAAATCTTACAATGTACTTTGACCAACACTTGGGATTTGAGCCCCAAAAACATGCTTCGGGGGATCCCATGCCCAACAGGGCCCCAACACAATCATCGTGACTTTTCTCGAGTCACTGTGCAATGATCTTAGCACGGAGCCCTTCCAACTGTGCCTGTGTTGTGCGAAGGTCCGCAACACACTGTTTTGTCGTCTGCTGGATATGTTCTACTCTTTCGGCTAAATACTCACTGTCAGGGGCAAATCCCTGTCGTAAGGCATGCATCACCTTCATCGGTGTGAGCTTCCCTTCGATGTCGGCAGTGATGAGGAAGGCCTCATCAATCCAAGGCTAGATGCGCGCTTTAAGTACTGCCTCTTTCTGTCGCGTGACATCCACCTATGCCTTCAATGCCTTCGCCTGCTGTAGCTTTGCCAGCCATTGGGTCAGGACAACTGTCTATGTTGTTCCGCGCACAGTGTCATATTGCACTTGAAGCTCCCACGCCTCTATTTCCGAGCGTTATATGGTGGGGTCCTCTTGTAAGGAAGTGAGAACCGTGAAGGATTCTTCCGACATAGTCGTACAAGTCTGCACTGCCTATCCTATTTCCTCCAGCCCTTTTTGGATAGTGCCAATGTGCTGTTCTCTATCTTCCGGGGGCGTGGATGACAGCGCCTTTAATTGCAGTTCGACAATCTGAAGGTTTAGGTCCAGCTGTATCCTCATTGCTTCCTCCTTTGCCTCGCAGAATCCACTGGCCAATTTATGAATTCGCACTTCTACTAGTAGATCTGTTGGGACAGCTAATTCCGAGACAGTTTTATAAGCATCGTCCACCATCTGCGCCACTCCTTGAGTCTGCTCAATGAGTTCATCACGCTGCCAGCTAAGCTGTTGCATGTTGATTTTCTGTTTGCTTAATACTTGTAGTGCATGACATTCTCTGGCGCGGAGCTCGGCTATGATCTCATCCTGTAATTGGTAAAGGGTTTCTCGCAGAAGGACAACCAAGTTTAAACCCAACCCCTTAATCCTGCCCACCGCAGCTTAGTCAACTTCATTTGCTGTTGCTAACATGCCCTCGGGGAATATGAAAGTGTTGGTCATTCGAACACGCAACATCTGTTCTGCTGCTGATGTACCTGCTACGACATATGGGACCATCGTTCCTGTTTGCGGAGTTTGCACCTGTCGGCCCTATAACTGCGTTCGTAGCAGCCCCCACATAGTATTCCACTCCATAATCACCTCTTGGAGTGCGTCCTTAGTGACATTGCGAACTGTTTTGCCAATGTCACAAAGATCACGTTCTGTAAGCATGACTCGGTCAATGGACGTCTTGGATCGCTTAGTGTTCTTTCTGGGAACCGGTTTCTCAGGGACACGTAGTCGTTTCAACTGTTGCGAGGTGGTTTCCGGATCTGTGCGCTCTTCGTCCAGGTCGATGTCTTCAGCCCCCTGCCCTGTGGACATTTCATGGCCCCCCTTGACCTCTGCTATTGTTATTTCCGCCATCTGTGTTGCTGCTGCTACATCGACCATCCTATGTTGTGCAGCTGCTTCTGCTACTACTTATTCCTGGTGCCTCTTTTCGGCCAGCTGTGCGATGCGCAACTTGGCGTCCTTCTTCCTTTGTTGGGCTGCGGCCTTCTCCATTCCTGCCAAGTCCAAGGCACACCACTCCAGAGGCCACATTTCCAATGTTGTGAAGATGGCGTCATCAGTAGCAATAAATGGAAGCTTTGTCCATCCCTTTTCTAGATCCTTCTGCGCCCAGACATAAATGTTGTGCATGTCTGCTTTAAACTCTGCAAAGCTCTACAGAGTGGCGTACACTGTGGGAGACAACCGTGGTCTTCTATTGATCCACATTCAGATGCTTGCCTCCATTAGCACCCAAAAAACCTTGCTCATGTGAATCCGCTTTGTGTCCATCGTGGCCCAGAGAGAAGCGTACTTCACGGCCCAGAGCAAAGCGTACTTTGCAACCTCAGGTAGGTCCTCGTCGATAGACGGGAACTCACTCTCTCCCGGTGGCTCACCTGCTACCAACAAGATGGATAAGAGCAACCATGTGTAGTGGAAGGTATTACCTTGCTCTTGGGCCTCCTTACAGTTTATCAAAAATTCCTCACAGAGGAACTCAGCCCAGTTGAACTGGACGACCTCCACACACTGTTCAGCCAGCGCAACCACAGGTAGTGGTAGTTCATCTTCATAGTACTTCGGCATTAATTTTCCAGCCAGGAGCTGGGTGGCTACGTGCACGCCTTTCTCCTTGCTATTTGCAATTGCATAGCCATGCTTCTTCCTTTCCAGCTTATATTTGGTTTTCATGGCTTCTGCAAGAGTCAAATCGCTGCTTTTACTAGCTATTTCCCTAGGGTCCCTTCCCTTACAAGGAAGCCGAGAAATATTGTGAATGAGTTCCGCCATGATGGGAATAGGCTCCTCCAGCCATAGATACCCATTGTGAACCAGGCACAACAGCTGCCTGATGACAAAAATGGTGATCGGCGCACGATGAAAGTGGGGTATCCATCGTAGATGAAGTAACCCAGCCTTCTCCACATCGTTCAACCATTTTCGTGGCTTCAACGTGATCACTAGCCCCTCAAACTTCTATCTCATCAAGCTTTCCATCTCTAGGTGCAGGAATTTCTCGCTGTTTGCGAGGTCCCATTCTTCGAATTTCAGAGTAGGCACCCAACCGAGGGGTGGACCTTCAAATGTAATGCCGTCAGGGAGCAGCGCAATCTGGAGCGTACTCTTCGTGGCCTCCAGGACTTTGCCGCCTTAACTTTCCCTTTCCGTGAAGGGACATACGTGGGTTACCTTTTTGTGGAAGGCATTAGTAGGACATCCTCCTATACATCGTCTTGCACCTCTATTTGATCATTTAGAGCCTGTAAGTCCTCCTCCTCTTCATCTGATTCAATGGCGACGACTTTGCCTTTCTCTTCCATTTACAACTTTCCAAACCATGGGTTTCTTGGGGATACGTAGACTGGTCCCATAGTCTGCCTATCTTTCTTCGGCTGCGGTGTCCGTGGCGATTTTGGAACTTCTGGCGCAACTGCCACCTCTCCAGGCTCCTCATGGACCATATGGGGCTCTGCGATCTCACTAGTGGTATCTTTGGCGAATTGCACTCCTAGTCTGGTAGCAGTCATCGTGTCTACACTCAAAGGTGGTAAGAGCATTCGGCGCTCAATGCTCTATAATTTCTCAATTGTCAAACAACCAAGTGTTGTCTCATGGCTAGCCCTGGGGGTTTTATAGCATCTTTTGAATTTGAATTTGACCGTTCCCCCCACTTCTGAGTCATTAATGCATTCTTGGCAGCAGATCATCCCAAACCTAGCTGTTAATTCATGTCTTAATTGCCCACCACCCACTCCTTTGTCTTAAATTGGACATCTTGTCATGAATAGTGACACCAGTAGTCACCTCCCAGCCTACCTGCGCAGCAGCGCAGCCCCCTATGCGCGGGCACAACCCCTGCGACATATTGATCCTGCGTGCAACATCCTTATCATGTTGTCCCCACACAGACTTTTTATAGTCCCGCGTTGTCTTTCAACTGCTTGGAGCGCTGAGATTGTGCTTCCGACGGCTAGTTAGGTGGCCACACCACCTATGCGAGACTGCAATTCACCTTTCAGCCTAGTCCGTGGGCACTCCTCCATTACCCCCGTGACAGTCAATGCCATGCGTTCTTCCTTATGCGTTGCGCTCCCCTGGTTACTTTGTTTGGTAAGGTGCGGTTGCAGCCATGGTAGCAGAGTCACAAATTCTCAGTGTTAATCTTCTAATGCAAGAATTCGGTTATTCGTATCTTGTCTTGTCATTCTTAGTCTATCAACAAGAAATGCTTGTGCGATTTTGTTTTCCAATTTTTTGACCTCAGCGTCCACTAACATGCTTCTCTTCCTCAATCGTACCCGATCTTCTTCGAGTTCCTGAAGTCAAAGGTTCCCTCGTCGAATGGCTTCTTGAGTTCGCATATGTTCGTTCTCGCATAGCTACATAATCGCTTCATCCTGATCCTCACGTACTATCCCAACTGTGGGAGCTATTGCGTGAGGATTTCTTTCCTCCAAAACTATGGTCTTCTCTCTGTTCTTTGGCTTTGGAATCATCTCTGTGCTCAGGTTTTTGCACATGGCCCTATAGGCCCATCGAACTGCTGGCACACGCAGGTACCAATCATTTTGTCGTGCCTGGTGAACCCTGTTCAGGTCTCCATAGACCTTATTGAATGCTTCCACATGGAACGGTTATGATGTGCGTCGCCTTTCTTGCTACTGTGTCATGTTCTGATTTTTGATGCTGAGTTTGGGGTGTACTTGTGTGGGCTGTACAGCACAGGGCTATATCCATCGAGATAGGTGGGCGCGCAAGTTTCTCCATCCTTGCTGACCGAATTTTGTTCGAAGCTGGGGGCATCCAAATCATAGGTGCATCATCCTTATACACCCGTGCTAGCCCTCAAAATTTCCTTGATGTGTACCCCACCATTTTGCGAGTGTTGCGCGCAGTGCCCACTTCAACACATCGAACCGCTGCTGTTTTGGCACTGCGCTTTCAAATTTGCTCAGAAATTCATCCACTGCTCTCAATCCATCATATGTCAGCAACTGTCTTACCTCTGTTGTCACGCAACCCAGTGATATAACCATCATGTTGCAATTCAATGTTGTCAAGTCGTGCAACTAATTCTGCCATCGTTCTACCTCTTCGTCTAAATCCAAAGTGCAGGAGCTTGCGCACTCCCACGAGAGTCTCCCATCTGCAGTTGGATTCTCCCAATCTTGGTCTCACGCGGTTACCTTGTAATACAATCTAGATCATCGTCGTTATCATCGTCGTGCACAAGTTCCGTGTAGCGCGCTCTTTCAGCTGGGTCTAGAGGGACTACTACGCATAGTGATTTTTTCTCGAAAATCATCTTACGCTTCTTCATGTTGATGACTTTGTTCATATCAGTGGCCCAGTCTATTCCTAATAGCGCGCGATAGGGATTGTTGTCATTGACAATCTATATTACCTCAAAATCCGCCTGAGCGCTCGCGCCTTCAATATCAACTGTTACTCCTTGATACCTACCCATGGGAAGAATCTTCTGTTGGTTTGCCATTCGTAACTGAATAGGGGGCCATTGTAACATGGGCTTGCCCATGTTTTCCAATGTTTGCTTCGGTAATACATTCGCGTCCGAACCCAGATCTAGGATTACCTGATCCATTTCATACTCACCAATCTGTGCAGTCAACCACATTTCCCTTTCGATGCATAATGCATGCTTCCCCAGTTTCGGGACTACGCGCGGTTCTCCTGACCCGCCACACCTGGTGATAAACTCATGTATTCCTTTAACTACCTTGCTGTCGCGCAGTAGTTTCATGTATGTCTCAAGAAAGTAGTGAGCATTGAGAGATCCATTCCTGGCTCTGGTTGATCCTTACTACCTGAAGTGGAGGCCTCCGTTAAGCTCTTCTTAGCTTCCATGAATGTCTCCTTTGCGCGTTCTAAGTCAAACTCGGGGTCCTTTGTAAGAGCCTTGCGAACCCACGCACCTTCCTCTAGTTGCTTCTCCATATCCTCCCCCGTGGTTGTACCGCTTCTGAGCATCATGTTGACATTCGGGTCCTCTTCGCGCGGCTCGGACCTCATCATTTGTATATTCTGAGTCGGAGGAGGCTAGAATACCCATTTTTCGTGCATCCTTGTGATTAATGTAGGCTATTCGATTGTTTCATGATCAAACTGAGCACAATACGAAGAGAATATCCTCGTCGGATTGGTACAATCGCGGGCATAGTGCCCTAGTCCTCCGCAATTGTAACAAATTAATTGTTCGTGGCCCCTTCCTAGTCCTATTCCTCCTCGTCCTTGACCTCGCCCCTAAATCCAGTGTATGCCATCCTTGCATCTGGGCCGAGGGCTCTCCTTTCAGTTCGCATCGTATAGGCAGGGGTTCGATCCATCATTAGCTCGTAACTGTGGCAAGTGCACTCATCGTGGCTTGCCAACTTGCAGAAATTACAAGACAATTGCTGGGGTGTCTGTGTATGCTTCTGCAACAGATGACAATCCATGGTGTGTTTCCCTCCTATTTGACAAATCATGCACCATAAAGTGGGTGTTGCAATCGGCCCTGCCTGTGCCACCAATGTCAATGGCATTTTCCCTCCTCTTGCTAAGTAGTTCGTGAACACTGGACAATGATCCTTGTCATGGCCTTGGCCTTTGCATTCTATGCACCATACCTCCTCACGTGCCTCCGACCACGGTGCCCTGTCCTGCTTCAAACTTTGCATTTCCATGCATAGATTTTGTAGCCACGCGTGGATTTGTTGAACTCCCAACCCAGGGTCTTGTATTGGGGTCTCATGTAATCTCATTTCTTTTTCCAGTGCTTCAGCCTAGGTGGAAATTTTCTGTTTTGACAGCGCCATCCTCAAGTGCAATGTCAGAGAGGCTACAAACCATGCGCGATGTTGTCCATTTGTCAACGTCATATTGGCTTCGCGGATCGTACTCTTCAGCCGTTGATCTAGATCTGAGGGAGTCTTGCCCGAGAGCATTGCAATTTCTTTAAACCCGATGATTGATTGTGTTTCTAAGTATGGCCTGCTAAATTCCCTGCTTAGTGCAGTCTATATCTATGTTATCTCTCTATTTCGGTGGTCGTTAGAGTACTTGATATACCATGTTAATGCGCGATACTGCAGTGCGCTCACTAATGTAGCCTTCTTAATATTGTCGTCTGTGATACCTTGTGCTTCTCATACTGCTCTTACCATGAACCAGAATTGGTCCGGATCTTCATTCCCTACCCCTCTAAATACTGATAGTTTAATCGTGCTTGCCATACTGAATTGTGGAGGTGGTAGAGGTGGAGTGGGTGGGGATGGAGGTGAGGGAGGTGAAGTGGGTGGCAGTGTGGGTGGAGGTGGTAACCGTGAAATGTGATGTCTTATCAAACTAACCGTGCTTCTCAGAGAGACCTTAGCGAACTCTTCCTCACTCTCTCACGAGCGTGAAATTAAGGGACTGCTCTCTAATTCTTTGCTACTTTTGTAGATATTTCCGCTCCGCGTAGTCCCAAACATTAATGTATTCACATGACCCCTTTTTCATACAATAGCATCATAATCCAAGTATTCAAAGATTTAATATACTTACCTCGCGGTCCTTTGAGAAAGCGTCATTCTGCCTCGTTGTAGCTCACGGTCATGTCTACCACAAAGTCAGTGATAAATCGCCCTATTATCTGGTCGAGCCAATGGTCCACAGCTCGCGTGATCTTGTCCTCTGATGCTTCTAGTCTGTGCACTAATCCCCGAGTCCACACTACTGGTTTGTTGAGCCTACACCTTCCATGGCTATCGGCTAACCTCGCAATCCACTCATATAGCTCCGAAGGGAAGGATGCAAAGAAAATATCATGGCTTTACGTGTACACGTAATGCTCCAACTACTTTTCCTTAAATACTTGTGGAGTTCTATTTTCCTGTGTCGCGAACTTTTGAATCTTCTTGTCCAACCACTATTCAATTTCCTTCTTTGTTGGGTTCTAGTGGCGCGATATCAGACATCCCTTATGCAGATCCTGGTCCCAGTAACGGAACCATTTGTTGGCTTAGTGGCGGCTGACCTAGGTTCAAAAGTGATTTAGCCAAGCAAATCCCAGTACTACTGGCCCTTTTGGCAACAGTCCGCGGAGTGCGAGCTGAGGTCTCACCCAAAGTAGTATGGGAGGGTGCTAGAACCAGGTTTTCGCACCCTGGGGATGTCTGATATGAGGTGATTGGTATGCGATCCAACCTTCGCACTTATTGCATTACGCGCACCAGCAGGAACCCCGTGCCCTGTGAGACTGTCTCCACGCAGTTCTAGCCGCAATGTAATCCGTGTTATTTACCCAAGTCTTCCTTAAAGGCTCTGTTAGCTAATTACTTAGATTATGTTCATATACAAGCATTCATACAAGTATTTATCAATGGCGCGCAGTAAATGACATAGTAAAAGTAATGCATAACATCAAAATACGGATTGAAGAACAGATGCATAGACTAATTTCTCTTTATTGAATTTCAATCCCAATTACAGACCCGACATCGCCCTACGCACTCAGCTGTAGGGGTCCGTGCACTTAGTTGCAGGCTCTACTAGGCCTTTGCGCACTTATCTGTAGAGCCTCCTACTACTACTATGACCCAGTACACTTCAGATCCAACTCTACGCTCTAACCATGCCTTCGCATTTCTATATATTATTGCTTATCTTTACCCTTAGAACCTCGCTTTATTTATACAATCCCATGGTCCGTGGACCATGGGTAGGCCGACACATCTTTACATTAAATTAAAGTATTTTAGGGTGGACATCCCTATGACTCATCCTAGACTTCACACTTTGCGCCTGCAATTCGCAGAGTCTTATAATGTACTTTGACCAAAACTTGGGCTTTGAGCCCCAAAAACATGCTACGGGGGATCCCATGCCCAACATTCACACATCAAAAGGATGTGTTTTCTATGAATGAGTAGTATTATGGAATAACCATGTTTCTCACTCCAAAATGTTTAGATGACAATATTCTTCTCAAGACTGCAACAACTATTCAGTCCAATAGAACCTGTGATATTTTAGAAATGAGATACAATGAAAGGGTGAGCCTATTTTTGATCTCACAAAAGTAATTGGAGACATGGATGACCTCGTTTTCACACTACTCACTATTGTCTTGTATTATAGACTCTCACACTGCATGTTCTTCTCATGTGAGTTCGATTTGGAGCTGGCTGCCACTATGTTTGTAGACCAAACATGAGTGTTTTGGCTTTAATATCACTTGACAGCCTTTACTCTACGTCGCTCTCTTGAGAACATACACAGTCGTTTCCCTCTTCTTGCTCGAGGCCTGGCATTTGCACAGGCATTGTGGAGTCCCTGGAACCCGCTCTTTGTCAGAGATGATGCTAATGCATGGACTAATAATCATGGAAGATTGATATTGCGCTTCTTGATTGGATAATGACCATACACAGGTGCTTAACAAGACCCTACATAGTACCTTCATTGAATTCCCTAAATGCTCTTACGTACTTACTGAGATGGAATTAAGGCACTGCTGAGCTTAATCTCAAACAGACAAAACCTCATTTCAATAGAGGCTCTGCAAAGAAATTACCCACAGATACCCAAAGGAGACTTGAAAAAACTCAAATTAATTCTTAATACAAGATTATGTACCAAAGAGACTTACGTACCTCCTGTCTGAACCCTTCCTTGAAATGTATTAGAGAGCTACTACTTGGTCCTACACACCTCACTTTTATGTACATTGATAGTGTTGATAAATATAATATCTCTTACGAACAAACAAAGAGAGATTGAATATCTGTGTAGTGATAAGAACTGAATATATAAACTATATATAAAATGGCTCTCCAGGGTGACATACATGGAGAGTGTACAAACACTCATACAAGCCCTCTATTACATTGTGTTCAGAGCCTCAAATATATAGGCTTTCACACTAGTGGAATGGTTTCAACCGCTCCCTAGATATTAGGATCAGAGGTATAAGATTAGTCTCAATCCTTTCATCATCATAACAATAATCTAAGTTTAGCTTTCTCCATTACTTCCAACACTCCCCCTTAATGGAGACAGGGTACTCAACAATAATATACGCTTGCTGGTCTAGTCTCAGCTAGGCTTACAATTAAAACATGAAAAAACATGGTAACAGAGGTTTTCATTTTGGTGTTTTTGCTTGAGTGTCCATGCTTGTTCATCTTGAGTCGAGGCTTCATCTCCACTTTCCTCGACATGAGATAGTGATGTATCTTCACCTCATTTATTCCCTAGTGATGGAAAACTTGAATTCATATTCTTTCCCTTCTCAAGATTATGACAAGCTCGAAAGGAGAGTTTTTCCTCTCACTATTTCCGGTGTCAACCATCTGAACGTCAGCTATGATGTCTTCATCATTCATTGATGTAACGTTTGCACACACGAAAATATTAATGAGATCATCACAATTTAAATTCTCTCCAGCTTTGCCTTTTCTACCACATCTTTCCAATCAGCTTCATGTGTCTCTTCCAATTGATCTTCAACACTTTATTCCTCTTTACACCCTTTCTGAAGATTACCTCATGTGTCTTCAATCTCACGGTCTTGCACAATAGATTGCGCCTCTTGATTCTCGTGGTTAGAACCACATAGTTTTTTCTGAAATTTCTTCTCACTTGAGCATACTACCCATGCTAATGCCAAATTCCCACATGAGAAAAGGATCATCATCAGAATTAAAAATATCTGAAAATATAGACATGTTGTTAATGTCCAGCTTTTCTCTCTTCGAGATTTCTTTTCAACTCCTTCTCTTCCTCAACAATGTTTTGTACAAGAATTGCAAGAATCTTCTCCCACTTTTGTTCATTTATATCCATAAGACGTGGTTTCCATGTCAAATGCTTATTTGCCCTTATAGAAGGCTTCCTGCTACTATTCTTTCAATGTTGAACTCTGGTCACACCTGCACATACAATACAACACACATGTTATGGAAAACACTTTCTCCCTCTTGACCTTCTGCAACATATGTATGGGTCTTCATCTAATCAAGAAAATGAGTTCTTCCTTCGATCCATTCGCCATATCCTACAAATTACTAGATGGCATTCTTGTCATCCTTCCAAATAACCATGGCTTGCTTTACATAAGCCTTCTCACCCATATATGGGCATGCTTTTCCTTGAGGCACTTCTATGTACCCTTTTTCATAATTGTCTTCATAATCCATCTTTTTTCCCTCGATTTCATGAGATAGTGGTGTCTCCTCTTTGTGACTAACAAACTCTTGGTTGTCTTCTTATCCTTGGGATCTTTTGACCTCATTTGGAATAGCTAAACTGAAATGTACTGAGGACTTCCTATCGGCTCTCCCTCATACTAAACCAACCCACAAATCTACGAAACATGCCATTTCTTCTATTTTTCTTAATTCAATTGGTCTTTAAAAATGATCCAATAGATACTTAGTAACAGAAGCGCCATAACCAATCAATTATAGCTCTCTTTTTCTGATTTCCACTGGTCTTTAAAAATGATCCAATAAATACTTAGTAATAGAAGCGGTATAACCAATCAATTTTACCTCTGAGTTTAATCTTCCTCTAACTTGGAGAGTGTAAGCACGAGATTCTTCATGGTCTTCATCCACTCTATCCTCATGAGATAACTATGAATCTTCTTCCTCTGTGGCAATTCCTTAAAGTTTTCCACCTTTTGAATAAACTTCCTCTTACTATTCACTATTAGCATAATTCATCTCTTGCTGAGGTTTTTCTTCCTCCATAATCTGAGGCACCTATTCAGCTCTAAGGTACTTAGTACTTGCAAGTTAAATTCATGCAAGTAGTTACCAAAAAGTATATTTATTTCTTCCCCCTCCTCTGATGTTGTTGACATTCTTTAACTGTGCAAAACTAAGCACATCATAATTTCATCATTCACATCATCCTCTCCTCAAACTTGTCCTTTTTCTTGTTCATAAAAGTTAACATCCCCTCCTCCATACTCAACAAACCTGAGTTCTTCTATCACAAACAAATCATTCATGTTGTGCTTCAAATTCATTTGAAATAGAATCCACTTCATCTGCTTCTTCCTTTTTAGTATCCTACCATCTCTCTGGGATTTTTGGAGCAATCTTATATTCTTGTTCTCCCTCTTCACAATATGTCCATGCCTTTGATCTATAAGAACCTTCAATGGTTTCTCATATTCCATGCTTACAAGGCCTTCATACACACATAATTTGTTAGATTTAAAAACACAAGGCTCTTTGGCCTCCTCTTCTGTCAGTTGCACCTCTTTCAGCTTTTGAATCCTTTCAAAACCTATGATACTTTCCACTAGTCTCCTCTCTTTGTCTTCAAGAAGTGGTTTGCAATAATTAACTTTTCCTTCCATAGGCTCAGCTATTGTAAGCTCTTTAAGTCCATCCATTCTTTGATAAATGTATTTATCCTCTACTTCCCTAACTCTCTAGCTTTTAGGGAATTCCTCTTAAAACTTTGATATCGGTAGATAATTTGAACCTCCTCATTAGGTTTCGTCTCTAACCTTCTTCCCTCGCTTGTATCAGCATGATTAACACATTGATTTATGCCTTCGACTGTGTCATCTAGTTTTCAAATTCCTTGTGGCTCAGTTTCCTCATGCCATTTGTATTGGCATCCTTCTCCCCTATGCTATGAATTTTACCTGGCACTTCATCATGACTAGCAATAGTCAACTTCTTCCATCTCTATTTATGCTCCCCCATATTCACCATGAAATGCAACCTAGCCCTGTAGCAAGCCTCGCCTTACTTGTTACATGAACACCTAACCTCCTCTTGGCTATTGGTGTCCCTCTTAGTTCTCTCCTCTAGAACCTCATGAGCACTCCTTTCTCCTATCTAGCTATTTCTCATCTTCTCACCTCTTGAGCACTGCTTTCTCCAATCTAACTATTTCTCCTCTCCTCACCTCTTGAGAGCTTCTCTTGTTCTCTTCTCCTTGAGGACTTCCTTTGTCACCCTCTTCCTTCCAACCTCAGCTGGAATGTTTCTATATATATGCAGCTTCTCTATTGTAAGGGTGTTCTTCTACCACAATCTTTATGAACACAACTGATTCTCTACTCAACCTAGATCACCTCCCTTTTGTGGGAAAAGCTTCTCATGCTCAATCTAATTTGCACAACACCTATAGCTATATATGTTTCTACACACACTCACAAATTCATTAGCGAAGAATAAATCATAAAACCGACTATACCTATCTGGCTCTCATCCTCTAACATTTCAATATCTTAGTTCTCCTAGTTATGCCTATGGATGGTGTTCTTCTATCTATTTCTAGCTCTGCGATTGGCTGAACTTCTCCCTAGATTTTTATAATCCTATTTCATATTTTTTCTTAACTCTGATATCTCCTGGCCCTTTCAAAGTGTCTTTTACTAATGTATATTTTTTCTCGGCCCTGTGCTTTTGTTTCTGAACCCTGTATTTTCAAAATGGATCCCTTTGTCATATCAAAATAAAGAGAGAAACCATTACCTCTCTATTTCAGTGTCTTCTCCTATTCATTGGCTACAATATCCACTGACTCGATCTTTTTTCAACAAGGCCTCCACCAAGACGACCTCACTATGTAGTCTTCCTGAATTTATGACTCTCCTTTGGTTGGCTAGTTTTGTTTTGTTGTTCTTTCCCTAAATTTTCAACAAATTTGATTTGTAGAGCTCTGATACCACATGATAGTAGGCCTCTATGATGGCCTGATTTCTCTTTCCCAATATTCTCTTCCCTTGGGTGCTCACGAATATTCCCTCTTGCCTAGGATTCCTTTCCTTTGAGCATTAACAATTTTTCCAATGTAACTTCTAAAATTTGATTTATTTCTCCCTTACCATTCACAAGCCTCCAGACTATGGTAGAAAATTTCAATAAAATGAAGCCCCTCAGAGAATTTCATTCTCACTCTTACAGTCAAGAGGTTATTTTACCCCACCTTTTCTCCCTTCTTCAAAATAATGGAGCTTCTCCCTTGTCAATCGATCCAATCCTTCATTCTCTTTTTGATTCCCTTCATTTTTCTCTATAAAGTATCCTTTGGTATATGACTTTTGTTACTTTTTTATTCATGGGATTAGATGCAAAGTCGTTTTATATTCCAACACTCCTAAATATCCTTGTGACTCGTAGTGAATTGGCCTCCTCTAAAAATGTGATGATCTATCATTAAAGAATTTCCTCCATGCTTTGTATGACTGTTGAGGTGACCGTGCCCAGAGTCTGTGTTTGGATCCCTACTAAAGGTCAGATTTTTTTGTCTTTTTTTGCATCTACCCATCTCCCTTTCTATACGCCTACCCTAACCTCTCCAAGGTCTGACTCGTTGACTGCATATTTCACAACTTTCCAAACCAATGTTCGTGACTCCTTGAAAGGCCAACTATTTTGAAGTGGCCTTAGCCCGACTATCTCGACAGAGGGTGGTGGTTGGCACTCTCTTAGATCTCTCCAAACACAAATGAGCCAAAGGCTAGCTCTAGGTTTGGAAATTGTTCACTAGTTCTATAAATGACGTGGGCCAATATGGTTTTATGTATAGACTTAGCCCACTCCTTTGAATATTTCCAATGAGCGAATGACCTTGTTTTTATGCTACTCACCATTTCCCTATATTGTAAACTCTCACATTGTGTGCTCTTCTCAAGTGAGTTCAATTTGGATTTGGTGCTCACTATATTTTGAGACAAAACATGAGTGTTATGGCTTTATTATCCCTCAATGATATGGTAACAAAAATGAGAAACAGGAAACAAAACAAGAAATGACAATGGGACGATAAACAGAATTCAGAGGTTTCATATTCATGAAATGAGAAGAGAGAAAAAACAAGGAAAATATGAAAAAACATAAAACAAAACATTCATCATCAGCCATGAGTTAGGCTTAAGCCATGACGCCATGAGTTTCGTGAGCTTAAAATAAAAATTTGAAGCACACTAAACTCTTTCATAAGGTCATGGAACGAATATTCTGCAAACAAATTTCCCATATTGTAGTACTACAACACTACATTTCTAACAAATTTTGAGTCCTCTATTCATATAGTAAAATTTTTTAAAGATAAGAACAAGAGCACTCACAAGTTTCTTCCAGATTTTTCATTTTGGAATTTACATAGTTGGACTGACTTGTAAAAGAACATGAAAAGAGGGTCCATGCATGCTCAACATGTGATTTGGAAGTCGTTTTCTCAATATGCTTTTCCCAATAATGTTATGAAACCAGCTCACAAAAAGATAGAAAAGATAGATCAACGCCTTAGAAATCAGCAATTTCATGCCAGCAACCTCCTTTACATTACACAAATGAACAATTCTTGAATGATACAAATGACAAGACCTCCTTTCTATATATAGGAGTCTGAGGGGTCATAATATAATCAGAGCCAACATAACAATAATAATGTAAGGGAAAAATAATAACAATAGTGGGATTCTATGGGTCACAATAATAACAATATGGGGACTACATGGGCACAACAATATAATAAGGGGGTTTCACTAATAACGATAAGGGGTTACACTAGTAGTATAGGGACCTAACATGCCCGTCTCCTTCAAAAAGTGTTGTCCTCAACACTTGAGTAGTTCTGGATGCTTCTGTATAAAATTCTTGTCCTCCCATGTGGAATCTTCAGCGGGTAAGAGCTTCCACTTGATGAGATACTCTGACATTGATCAATTTCATAGCTGTCGGGTTCTTGTTTCTGTAACTTCTCTAGGTTGCAATATGATTTTTCCTTCCTCGTCAAGTTCTGGCAATATTCTTTGAACTAGGATCTTCTCATTATGTAAGGTCGCCATTTCTTAAGTGCATGTAGTCTTGCCAACATTTCCTTCTCATAAATAGCTTTGTGTCGATACTTTCCTTTGATTGGACGACTTTCGAAAGAAATGGGTCTTTCTTCTTGCATTAAAACATCACCAATTCCATTTCTTGATGCATCATATTCCAAAATAAAGGTTTTTTTGAAGTCTGGCGTAGCTAAGACCGGTGCTTGGCACATTGCCTCTTTCAAATGTTCAAAGGCCCTCGTTACTTTTGGAGTCGATGAAAATGCATCATTCAACAATAATGTTGTTTCGGAATGTCTTTAGTCTTCATTCTTATTTGATGATATCCTGAACGAAGAACCAACTTGGTGAGGTAAAGTAATCCAACTTGATTGAGGACACTAGTAGTATAGCGACCTAACATATAATAACAAAAATCTGCTAGAAAAGGAGCAGGGCAAGTTTGTGCATCGTATCTGTCGAGGACTTCCTCTGGCAATAAAAGTAGTGGGAAGGGGAATTAGTTGGAAGGGAAATGACCGGAAGTACTCAAAAAAAGCAATGGAGTTAGGTGTTGCAAAAGATCTCAAACATCGAAAGTGTCTATGATTGTATACTCAAATTAGGTCTCAAAAATTTCCTTAACAACCATCATGTTGTTTAACCATTGGTTTTCATGCCCACCGCATAGCTCGAAAAGGAAACATACCGCGAAATGGAGGAGAAACAAAGGAGAAAATGATCCATTTGTTAAAAAATGAGAGTCTCACCCATAAAAATGACAACGGGCATAGAGAACAACATTTTCCATTCTGTTTTGTTTCTACTATTTTTTTTCCTAGGAACGGTGGCTCTAGTCCAATTTCTGGTAACAAAGACTCAATGCCCTTTATTTTATTTCTCTCTGGAGAGCATACCCAATCCTTTTTGTATTCCAACTTGAGGTGTTATGTTTGCACATGCATTGTCTCATCCTGGAACCCACTTTTTTTGAGACAATGTGAATGCGTGGACCAATGATCACAGAACCCTAAGTAATCTTTCCCTTCTTAATTGGATAATGACCATACATAAGTGTTTAATGAGAGACTATGTAGTCCTTTCATCCAATTCCCTTTCTCTCATGTATTTACTGATATGGAATTAAAGGCTTATTTAACCTAATCTCAAAATGGCAAAGCCTCGTTTAAAAAAAGTCTGTGCAAATAAATTATGCACAGATGCCCAAAGGTAACTCAGAAAAACTCAAAATTGTTTCTTAAAATAAGAATATGTAGAAAGAGATTTATGGACCTCCTATTCGAACTCTTTCTCGAAATTCACTAGGGAATTACATCTCTATCCTACACACCTCACCTTTACGTACACTATTACTACTTAGAAATATCTCTTACACACAAAGAGAGAATGGACATCTATCCAAAAGACCAAAAATGCCTAACAACTAATGAAACACTTGTTATTTTTACATAATCCCACATGGGAAAATATACTAACAACCAAATATTATAGAATCTATACACTTGGCCTTAGATCAAATTCTCCTAATTTCCAACTTATACAAAAATAACACAGCGGGAAATAAGCTAACCTTTAGATTTTACATGACCCTTTGGGTCTTAAACAAAATGGTGTGTTCCTAGGGTAATGTTCATGCATCATTATATAACTTGTTTATACTATATCGAAACAAATTTAAGAGAATGTTATGGAAGAGGCTAGAAAAGCTAATGGTTCCTTTAAATTTGAGGGTGGTTTTGACATTAGTGCCAAGCTTATCACCACTAGTGATTGGTGAGACAATCCTAAATGCGATATTGTAGACAAGAAAGGGTGCTTATTATCCTTACCTATTTTATCATATACATTGATAAGATAGAAAGAGTGTGTGTACGATGCATTTTGTATTTGTTATGAAACAGCACACAATAAGATAGAAAAGAGAGATAAACACCTTAGAATTCAGCCTCTTCAAGGGGGAAACCTCGTCTACATTACAAAAATGAACAATTCTTGGATGATACAAATGACAAGACCACCTTTCTATATATAGGAGTCTAAGCGGTCATAATATAATTAGAGCCGACATAACAATAATAATGTAAGGGCACAATAATAACAATAGTGGGATTCTATGGGGCACAATAATAAAAATATGGGGACTACGTGGGCACAACAATATAATAAGGGGGTTTTACTAATAACAATAACGGGTTACACTAGTAGTATAGGGGACCTAACATGCCCCTCTCCTTCAAAAAATGTTGTCCTCAACGCTTGAGTAGTTCTTAATGCTTCTTTATAAAATTCTTGTTCTCCCTTATGGAATATTCTGTGGGTATGTTCTTCCACTTGATGAGATACTTTGAAATTGATTGATTTAATAGCTGTCGGGTTCTTGTTTCTGTGATTGCTCCAGGTTCCAATATGATTTTTCCTTCCTCGTCAAGTTCTGGCAATATTGTTTGAACTAGGATCTTCTGAAACTTTTGAATGAGTGGCCACACTTCTTCGTCCTTCTTCCATTCATCCCTTTCTTCATTTATCCAATCTGGTTGGATAATAAAAATAGCACAAAAAAATGCTTCCACATCCTCATCCTTTCTTGAGAGTGCATCTGCAACAACATTTTGCTTCCCTTTATTGTATATGATTTCAAAGTCATAACCCATCATATTTGTGACCCATTTTTTCTATTATTCTAAAGATAATCTTTGTTCTAAAAAGCATTTAAGACTATCATGATCAATTTTTACCTTGAAGTGTTGTCCCATTCTGTAAGTTCACCATTTCTTAAGTGCATGTAGTATTGCCAACATTTCCTTCTCATAAATAGCTTGCTTCAGATCTAGCCATAAAAATACCCAATCACCTACATCAAAACTTCTTTCACTACGATGTTGATCTGCCTATTGTTTCATTCGATTCTACACCAAAGTGGCATTATCCCTTAAAAGTTGGAGAACTTGTTTTTGATGCTGTTATCACCCCAAGAAACTCTCCTAGGTTGTATATCAGAGATGCTCGGGAACATTACAAACTCAACAAAAATGTTGGAAAATGGTGGATGAATGGAAGAAATGATGCATTCAAGCTAGATAACCACTTCCACTATGCTTAAGCCCAGACATGGGTGAAAATCCCCAGACTACAGGGCTTTAGACCACCAATTACTCACAGTTTAAGGAAAATGTGATGATGGAGAATACTGATCACACCAACAGATGCACAGGATCCTATGATGGCCAGCTGTAACCAGTTAAAAGGTCTGTAAATCTATTTCCTAATGCACATACAGGATGATAGCTCTCTGGCATTAAAACAACATAAGCTTGCATACACATTCAATAATACTAACTAGATTCTAACACAGAGGTGGGATGAAAACCCCTCTAAAGAAGAAGTGGAAAGTGAGCAATTGACAACAAAAGAAGCTTGCATTAACTGAAAATGAAGACCAGAAGCTGCAGGTATCACAGTAGTTACAGTCTCCAGAAGTTGAACTTTACATCAAAAATAACATTCATCAACCCTCAACACATCTTGTTTTTGGGTATATATGGAGTTTGTTTACAAAATTGCTCGGTTGTTCTATGTGTGGAGGGGTCATAATGGACCACCTACCACATTAACTCTCAGATTTGGGGCTCTGCTACAAACTGACTGTTTTAATGAACAAAATGACCTTTCTGCTTCTCGGCCATCCTTCTCTGAGCAGATGGAGTATAATGTTGAAGGGGTTCCATAACTGATTAACGCTTTGATCTACTCGAGGCCGTCCTTTTCGTCCTTCGGGTGTACACTATGTTGAATGTGGTTGTTGAGGATTCAATGCGCAAAGTGCTAGTGGGAATCTGATCACTGTTATCCTTCGTCCCTTGGAAGCATGGCAGAGGCAGTGGGCATAGGCGGCATGGAGGAAGATAAATACCAGCCATTGGATCATGTGGATGAACGCCTGCAAATGGATCAGAGGGAGCTATCAGGAAGACGGGAAGAGACAGATGTGGGCCATCGAATCGTGGCGGGAATGATCGGACGACTATCAGGAGCGGGAGCTGAGCGAATGTTAACAAGCAGGGGTTCGTACGGGATGGCGGTTAGCGCTTCGCCCGCACCGCTTATGGAGTTGTGGTGGTATTCGTATGTGGGCATGCAATCAAATACAACAATGATGCATGGCAGATGCGATGGGCGCGAAACCATTCTCCCCGCGGGTTATCGCGTGCGTGGCTTGTGCGATGAGGATCAGCGAATGCCGTCGGATCATATGGCAGGCACGATCAGACAGCGGGGGGTCTAACGTATATGTTTATTGGTTGATGTGATAGGTGAGGGCCCCAGCAGTAGCACTTTTTATTATATGTGTGCGGTTACGTGAATATAATCGTATGGGCCTTGAAAATAAGCGCTGAAGGGTTTGACCAAATAAAAGGACTTACGCGGGGTTTTGGGAGAAAAACAAGGATGAAGGGGTTTAAAGGAGAATAAGGAGGGTTAAGGGGAAGAAGGAAACGGAGGTGCGGGGAGTTATGAGAACATGAGCAGAGTGAAGGGGAAAGGGTGGGCTGGCCACTGCAACTCCTGTTTTATCATAGAAAACCTGATCCAGCATGCATTTTGATCTTTAAATATCGAGATCAATAGCAGAGCTAACAGATACTCAATGTGATCTTTCACTACTTGAATATTTTTCTTCTTGATATGTCCTTCTATCTTGAGAGTTTGAGGAGTGGTAATTTCTTCCAATGCATTACAAGATATGGTTGGATTCATTACTTGTTGCTCGATGTGATCTTTCACTTCTTGAACACTTTTCTTCTTGATATGTCCTTATGTCTTCATAGTTTGAGGAGTGGTAATTCCAGCCAATGCATTACAAGATATGGTCAGATTCATTTCTTCTTTATCGATGTGATCTTTCACTTCTTGAACCTTTTTCTTCTTGATATTTTGTTCTATCTTGAGAGTTTGAGGAGCGGTAATTCTTGCCAATGCTTTAGAATATATGGTTAGATTCATTTATCCTTTCTTTGGGGTTGGTTCCTAGTGTATATCCTCTTATTTTGATGTTTCTTGATCCTTTTCTTCCTCCTCTTCACATTCTATGTAAAATAATTTCTTCTCGGCACACTTATGACCTTTAGTGTATTTTCTATCACAATTGTAACAAAGCCCTTTTTCTCTTTTTTCTTCCAATTGTTGTGGTGTAAAACTTGTAGGTTGTGGAAGGTTAGGAGAAAAAAAACTTCCATAATTATAGTCGTGAGTGGTGGGTTTCCTTGTTTCCATAATTTCTCTTTCAATTTTTCTTGCCAACCTGAATGCATTCTCTAATGAATCAGGTTCCCAGAGACGAACCTCATGTTGAAGGATATCCTTTAAAGTCCCTATGAAAGCATCAATCCTTTGCTTCTCTGGAATATCATTTACCCTTATATTCAATTTTTGAAAGTCCTCAATGTGCTCTGCCATTGAACACTTTTGTTTGAGATTTATCAATTGGCTAAAGAAGGTGTTTCTCTTTGTATCCTCATAATGTGCTATCATTTCCTTCGTGAAAATTGACCACATGGCAAGTGGTTTATGAGAATACATCTCTTCATACCGTAAAAACTGATTCGGTTCTAAATATAAAGATGCAATGTGTACCTTTTGTAATAGTTGCACCTCACGTAGATCTAAATATTGCTCCATCCGTAGTATCCAATTTAACGGATCCTTACCATCAAACTTCCTCATATCACCTTTTCTTTATTTTAGGACCTCGTTATTGAAACGAATGTAACTCTATAGTTTTAGATCTCCAAGCTCTGAAATTGTGTCCTGCAGTATCCCTCTGAGTCCTCTTCCTAACCACACAAGTCTAATCAAGATTGGATTCTGCAAGGAAGAGTTATGTCAAATCGCCCATGATGACCTGGTTATAGACTGGTTTAGTAGAGCAAACTTGTACGAAGTTCAACGTGTCACTATTTCAACCTTAGGACCTTACATCGATACATAGAAAACTATAGTCCATCCTATTTTTGTAACTTCTGACGAAATTTCAATATGATGCTCAAAGAAGAAGTTGTTACGATTTTCCCAAGGTCATGTATTTGGTATGTAATTCGAGAGCCTGGAGAAACCATAACTATCTTGGACTGTATCTCTAAAAATATAACAAAACAAGCTCTGAAATTCGGGGCAGAGTTTCACCACATTTTCTGATGAAATGGGTTTTAATTTCAAAGTCTGAAACTTTGTAGAAAAACAATTATAACAAAAATTCCACATTGACCTGTTTGAGATTGAATTATGGAGCTTGCAAAAACCCTAAATTCCTCAGATCATATCTCTGAAACTATAGTGAGACAAGATCTGAAATTCGGACCCGAGGTTCAGCAACATGTCTTCTTAAATGGGTGTTTTTTATATATTCTGAAACATCGTAGAAGAAACCTTATAGCAAAAACTCCAGGATGACCTATTTGAAGCAGCGAAATCATAGAATCCAAAGCTCTGATACCAAATGTTATGAAACCAGCTCACAAGAAGATAGAAAAGAGAGATAAATGCCTTATAATTCAGCCTCTTCGAGGGGGAAACCTCCTTTACATTACACAAATGAACAATTCTTGGATGATACAAATGACAAGGCCTCCTTTCTATATATAGGAGTCTAATGGGTCATAATATAATCAGAGCCGACATAGCAATAATAATGTAAGGGCACAATAATAACAATAGTGGGCTTCTATGGGGCATACTAATAACAATATGGGACTACATGGGCACAACAATATAATAAGGGGGTTGTACTAATAACAATAATGGGTTACACTAGTAGTATAGGGACCTAATAGTATTGGCCCCACACTTAGTGGAGTGGTTATAACTCTTCTCCTCTATTTTGTTGATATTGTTCTTTTGGTAGGAACTATTATGATGTTGGAAAACAACTTTGAATCCTTTCAAGATTTATAATCCATAATGGATATAGTTTTAAATACTAACAATACTAGAGCCATGATAATTAAATCGAAAATGACCACCCGCGATAATTTCAGCTATGAAAACAACTCTTTGGAGGAAGTTCCTTCATACAAATATTTGAGAATTGAAATTCATCATAAGCTCAATTAGAATTATAGCATTGAGAAAAGGATAAATGAGGTCAGAAATTCTATGTTGACCTTGAAAATAATTGTAAGTAGTGAGGTATTTTGATTTCAGATAAAAGGAAGCTTTTCCTTTTTACTCGTCACTCAAGTATTATTTTATATGGATGTTGGGTTTGGGTTTGTAGTACATTCAGAGAGTCATGGAGGAATATTGAACAAATCCAAAAGTAATTTATAACCTACAACCTCAATATTAAAGGAAACACTCCTTTCTCCATCGTTATGACAAAGAAAGTGTTTTCCCCATTGAAAGAATGGTTATGACTAGGTATATTATGTATAAGTTGAAATTATAAAACATGGATGCCAAGAGGTTTCCTAAGATTGATTCTAACTCTAGCCAAAATCCCCACCTTAGACTCAAGGTTCCCCCCATCAAAAGCATGGCTACGTCTAAGTATCTTATGTATAGGAAGATGTTATACATCACACATGTTAAGATTTTTCCTAAAATTTCTTCTAACTTTAGCCAAAACCCCCACCTTTGACTCAAGTTAGGGTGGGATAAGGATGTCCAATAGTAGATAGACTAGCCGAGAAAAAATGATGAGATGACCATGCACAGTTTAGATAATATTAAAAATATTACGACTTGCTAATTTAAGAAGAAATTGTGTGGAGATAAAGAGCACAAGGGAGAAAGGAAAATACTATATTATAATGAGGTCAATGATGCGTATCTCAAAAACCAAAATTGACTTTGTCTTGAATAGTGTTAAGAAGAAAATGAACATTTCCAATATTATACCTAATTACATTGAGCTTCATAGAAGAATTGGGCATTGGTCAATTTCCAAAACACCATGGGATAAAATAGTTTGTTACCTATGCAATCCTAAGAGGGTTGAAGATGAAAAGCACTTTTTCTTACATTTTCCATCTTATGTTAATATTCAATCTAATTTTCCAAATGTTTGTTACACTACTACCATTCTTGATCTTTATAGTCAAGAAAACTATCTTAGTATGGGAGCACTTTGCTCACTTATTTTGGGCTATAGAACTAAGATGTCAAAGAATTCTATTTTGATCTGTTACCTTCTTAAGATCGAGTAGACCATACGGGTGAACTTAGTCATCGTCATCATCATCATCATATTATATATAGGATCTAGTGGACCTTCATTTTACTTTCTATAAGCAGGTAAGGCGATGACGGAAATTATATTTCATATGGCTTTCGATCCACACACATCTTACAGTCTTTACCTTACATCTTCCTACTATACTTATGTGGAAATTTAAGTGACAAGATCATTGAAGGAGATATATATAATTTTAAAATAGATAATAATATTTTGTGTTTAGAAAAGTAAATAAAAAAGATTAGAATATTTATATTTTTTAATATAATTGTAAATCTCACATAAAATTTTACTATTTTATATAAACAAAATAAAATAGGATTATTTAAATATTTTTATCATTAATTAAAAGAAATCTAAATTGTATTCTTATGCCCATGCATATTTCTAACTTAACTACAATAATTTCAAAGAAAACCGATAAATATTCATCATTCTTTTCAATTCGACTAATTGGAGGCATGATTAATATAATCTTCACAAAGTATAGTCTCACAAGTATGAGAGAGATGTGTGACTTCATTTATGAGATTAAATTTTCCTTGTCTCTATAGTCCAAAGTCCAATACTGATGCATGTTCCATTGGTGGAGAATGTGGGATTGATATGTGTCCCTTTTAAAATAAAAATAAAATACTCTCTAAATTGAAAAGAAATGTGGCTTACAATAATAATAAAAAATAGTTAAATTGAATTAAAAGTATGATAAAACTCCAATAACCCAATTATTATAATTGAGTATGTTAAATAACATAGTTTTATGTAAATTTTATAATGATATAAAGTAGTTAAAAATAAAAAGAAATATTATATTTTAATTTTTGAGTGTGTGAAGAAGATGTATAAATTTTTATACTTTACAAAAATATTTCAATGCATGATTTACGTAAGTTATTTGAATATACAGGTTAATTAAATAAAGTATTTAAATATCCATGTGAATTAATTTATTTCAACATTACTTGTGTTTAGTACGAGTTTTTGAAAACTTTTCTGGTTAGTTTTTCCTGTCTAATTTCTCTAAAATCTGGCAGGAATTGATTGAAATCACAAGTTTGATGGGTAAGACCTGCATAATGCAACTGCCCTAGGGGTTTTTCACAGTGGTTAATCCATATATACAGTCAAAAGATGAGTTTAAATAGCACAAATCAAGATTTCACCTCAATTTTTTCCACCGGATTCCGACACCAGAAAATCCAAAAAATCGCACTAAAGACAGCTCCATTTCAATATTGTGCTTGTTATATATATAGAGAAAAATATTTACTATAATAAAATATTTTAATATAAATAATGGAGATATTAAAATAAAAAAAACATAAATATTTCCTAATAAGAGCAATAAAACATAAATGTACAATTCATTTAATTCTTAAGAAGAAATTAATATGTGTCATTTAAAATAATAATAATAATTTCAATGTGCATTATATATATGTGTGTGTCTTCAAAAAGGGATATATATATATATACACAATTTATATAATTAAAACATTTAAAGTAGTCTTATTATTCTATATTCTTCTCATCTTTAATGTGTGTGTATAACAACAATATATATTCATTTAATTACACATTTAATAAGTGTTAAAAGGAATTAAATAGATGCAAACCCTTTTTCAAGTTTTTTAATGGAAAAGTGGTTTATGCCTAAAAAATATCCTTAACCATTAACTTATTAAAGTTTAATAAATTTTATTGTTTTAAAAGTGTTATCGGTTAAAGATATGTGTGATCCAGGAAGGGGACATAAGTTCAAATATAATGATAAAGTATATACACTTTCTTGTACTATGAATAAAGAGGTGTCATAAACCAATTTAATCTCTAATTTAACTATTATAGATTAAAAATATTTAATCATTTCACCTAACAATTAATAACTACAATACTTAACTATGAATAATGACAAAATAGTCTTGAAACTCAATATGCCGTGTCTGCATTGCATGGAGATTCTACTTCATTTTGACTGGTTTTGAGGTTACGGAGATAATGATAGTAATTTGTTTGTGCCTATCAATAGAAATGCGTTCACCCACTTCCCTCCCTAACATAAATGTCAAGTTCTTCCTTGTGTACTTGTAATTAAATCTAGCACAATCACATTAATAAATGTGGTTGATATATGCTAGTAGGCGTTTATCAATCATATACACAACCACATTAGTAAATGTGGTTGACATCAACTAATAGGCATCCATGGCATAGATTTAATAATAATAATAATAAATAATTATTATTATCTTGTAGTTATGAAAATAAGAATAATAATTTTAAAATAATTTTAAAAAATTATTACTATCTTATAATAATATTAACATACTATCGATACTACCACAAACAAGAGAGATTACTGATATTACAAACCCAAAAGATTAACATTAATTACCCTAGGGATTAATGTTACAAATCCATGGAATGAATATTAAAATCCCAAAGAATTAATAAACCCAAGGGACTACCAATAATGTAAACCCAAGGGATTAATAAACCGGAGGGATTTATATTAAAAATCCAATGGATTATTAATATTAATAAACCCATGGGATTAATAAACCCCATGGATAATTAATATTATAAACTCGATAGAATAATATTATAAACCCAAGGGATTATTAATATCACAAGCACAAGGGATTAATATTATAATCCCAAGGGATTAACACACCCAAGGAATCATTAACATTATAAATCAATCTGATCAATAAGCACAAAGGTTTATAATTATAAACAAAAGGGAATAATAAACCCAAGTCATCAATATTAAAAATAGAAGGGATTAATATTATAAGGCCCCAGATTAATATTAAACCATAGGATTGATATTATCAACCCTAAGATAAATATAACAAACCTTATAATAATATTATAAACTCTAATTTATTATTATTATACATATGAGGGATTAATATTATAAACCCAACAGGTTATAAACCCAAGGGATCAACCCAAAGGATTAATATTAAATCCAGGAATTAATATTTTTTTTTTTTCTAATGTAAGAGTCTGACCTTCTTTTTCATTAATAAAATACAAAATTTACATCTAGCCACAGGAGTTGTCGACCAAGGAATAGACCTAAAAACCAAAAAGAGATTGGGCCCAAAGCAGATGCTTCGATCCAAAGGAACCAAAGAAACGGTTAAACGGAAATCATATTTGTGAGACCCACCAAAACATTAAGCGTCCCCCCTAGAACAATACTCATCCCGCTAAGAAAAGAGCGTGTTAACGCTTCCCGCCATCTAGAGCACCAACCTGCACGATCAAACTCAGCCGTTGATCCACATCGCATGATCCGAAGACTAAGGATCATATCGCACCAACTAATATCATTGAAAATTAGCATGCGATGAGGGCAGTATTCTAGACGACCCCACCACCACGTGTAGCTCGTTGTATGGAATCGCTTCAAAATCAGAAATACCATTTCCAACTTGTGAGGCCAGTGATCGCCTGAAAACCACCCCCGACCCAGTAAAACGATCACGGTCAGAAAACCCCTGGTATTGCGGCCACCGAGAGCACCCAGGAATCAAGCTTTCGTTTCATCTTCTCTACCAGAATCAAGGAAATACGAAACTCCCACGAACTAGCCTTTCTTCAAAGAACCAGGAACACCCAACTGTGTATCACCTAGATTCACTAAAATAGTGCTTACCTGGGTTACCATGGTCGAAAATGTTCTGCAACCCTCTGAAGACCTGAAAGTAGAAAATATAAGAAACATAAAGCACCTGAATCAACTGGATTCCGTCTCCATGACCTTACTCCAAAACACAATCTTGTCTTCATCTACCTAGTCATGACAGTTCGCTTTTAACCTACTCTGAGGCATCTCTTGCCAGCTAAACACAACCCTGTTCTCTGTGTTGATCACACCTTGATTGGCTAGAAGATCCGCCAATTTATTGGCCGATATTCGTACATGTTTAAAGCTAACAGTACAAAGGCTCTAGAGGCGATGGTGAATCCATTGAAAGCCCTGGATCAGCTGCCAGTTCCTTGAGACTTTTTCCGGCCTTGTACCCCAGCTGATCCTCTTAAACGATTTGATGATTAACTGAGAATCAGCTTCAACAGTCACATTTTTTTGGTTACCTTGTTTCAGGAAATCTAAACACTACTCCATTGCCATCAATTCTGCCATGTTATTGGTGGCTCTTCCTAAATGACAGTAGAAGATGAAAAGGACACCACCATTCTCATCCCTTAACACACCTCCATAACCTGCGGAGCTCGAGTTTCCTTTTGAAGCCCCATCAATGTTGAATTTCAAAAAGCCCTTGGGGGGAGGATGACAAAAATCATGCTTAGAATCGAGGGAGATTACTTTCCTATCCAGCCCCTGAGGAATAAGTCCCTGCAAACCCAGCTCACTGAGAGTTCTCAAATCCGCTATTGAAGGTGGGTTCTTGGGGAGATTTCACACAATAGTGTCGATTGTTTCCTTGAGTTGTTTTAAGATCTGCTCAAAAAGGCATTGGGATGGCCTCTTTTCATTCTTGAAGATTCTATTGTTCCTTTCTTTCCAGACATTCCAAATAATGAAACTTGGCATGATGGCCCATGCTGAGCTAAGAACTTCATTGTCTGAAAAGTTTCTTCTCCATTTGTTTAGGGTATTGATGATTCTCCCTTTTCCCCTATCAGTCTGTTGGAAAATGGTGGCAAAAGAATCCCACAAACTGGAGGTGAAAATGCAATTGTTGAGAAGGTGTTCCATAGTTTCCTCTTGGGCTTCATAGAGCTGACATTTGGAAGGCCCCAGGACACCCCTCTTATTGATATTATCCCAGGCCAGGATTTTCTTATGCTAAACCAGCCACATGAATAGTTTAATCTTCATCCAGCCTTGATGTCTCCATAGGTCTTGCCATGTCTTATTTGGAGCTTGTGAGTTAAGGTCAAGGAGAATGAGTTTTTCTTCCTTGAGATTAAAGGCACCCTCATTATTGTTGCCCCATATTAGTTGGTCTTGCCCCTCTGATATCAAAATCTTCCTTTTCTCTAACATGTTTTTTATAGTCTCTGCTTTAGCCTTCAGGGGGCTATCATCCCTAAAATCAAAGTTCCTCTAGATTCTCCATTTTCCCATGCTGTTGGTTTGGACCCAGAAGTCTTTTACTTTAGATAACCCTTTAGTATCTGTATCTTCCTTGATATCCCTCAAGTCTTCTTTTAACAAAATAGGTTCTTATTGCCATCTATCGTCCCAGAATAGGGCAAGGTTTCTCTCTCTGATTTCCCAGAAGCTATTTCCTTGGACTAAACCCTGGTTTTCCCAGGCCTTATTCCAGATGTGAGAGCCCTTACTATATCTTGAAATTCTTATTAGATTATTTTTTTTCCACGTGTGGGCATATTTTTCTTTCCATATCTTTTCCCATTGAGCCTCTGGGTCTTTTACCCATCGCCACCATAATTTAGCTCCTAAAGCCTTACTTAGAATCTCAGGCTCATCCAATCCGAGCCCTCCATAGTTTTTAGATTTGCAGATTTTTCCCATGCTACCAAAGCCCATTTCTTTCTTTCTTCCCCCTTGGCCCAAAGAAAGTCTCTTTGCATGTTTCTAAATTGCTGCAGGACACCTTTGGGAGCTGGGAGAGCTGATAGCATGAAGACTGGGATTGATTGTACGACAGCCTTGGTTAGCACCAACCTACCAGCCAAATTTAAAGATATGATAGTCCATTTCCTGATCTTATCTTGCAGTTTGATAATCACTGGCTCCCAGATGGTCTTGTGTAAAGGTTTGGCCGTTAGAGGAACTCCCAAATATTTTGAAGGGAGGATCTCCCTTTGAAAGCCCGAAATTCTGGAAATATTTCTCTGAATAGCAATGTGAGTGTTAAAGAAAAAAATATTAGATTTGGAGCGATTAACTTCCATACCTGAAGCCATGGCAAAGTCTCTCAGGATTTGCTTATAAGCTAGAGCTTTTTTGACCATGGGGATACCCTGTAGCATGGTATCATCCACAAATTGTTGATGTGTTAAGGCCTAACCATCTTCAGAAAGTTGGAGACCTTTGACTTTACCAACTACTTTAGCATGCTTGATAGATCGACCCAGCCCTTCCATCATGAGAATAAAGAGAAAGGGAGAGAGTGGATCTCCCTACCTAAGGCCTCTTGAAGGAATAAAAGTCTCGGAAGGAGAACCATTAACAAGAATTGAAAAACTGGGAGAGGTAACTAGGGACATTACCCATCTGATCTAGTTGTGATCAAACCCAAAAGCCATGAAAACATTTTAGATATAGGTCCAATTCAACTTATCATAAGCTTTAGCTATATCCAATTGCATGATCATTCCAGCTTTCCTATTAATTGTTAGTGAGTGCACCACCTCATGAGCTTGAATGATGTTGTTGAGGATTTGCCTACCTTCCACATATCCAGATTGTTCCACCGACACCAGGGTAGGAAGAAGAGGTTTGAGTCTATTGGCCACAACCTTGGATATTATCTTATAGATAACATTTCACAAGGCAATGGGTCTAAACCTATTAGGAGTAAAAGCCAATTTCTGTTTAGGGATCAGAGTGATAAAGGTGGTATTAAGCACCTTTAGAATGGTTTTGTCCCTCCTAGAGTCTTCCACTACATGCAGAACGTCCTGTTTTACTATATTCCAACAAGCTTTAAAGAAATCAACATTGAATCCATCCAGACCTGGTGCCTTACCATTTTGAATTTCTTTTAGTACCTCACTAACCTCCTCTTCCAACACTAGTCTGTTAAGGTTGAAATTTTCCTCTCTAGAAACCAGCTTAGGTATATGTCCTTATATAACCCTAATGGATTGTTCTCTATCTGAACAGGATTCCTGAGCAATACCATGAAAGTGTTGAACCAACACTGCTTCTATTTCTTCATGAGAATGGAGAAGATTACCTCCCTCATCCTTGATTGAAGAAATCCTGTTATGATCTCTGTTCGCGAAAGTGGATCTGTGGAAAAATCTCGTATTGCATTCTCCTTCTTTTAGCCATTGCACTCTGGATTTTTTCCTCCAAAAAATCTCCTCTTGTTTACATAAGTTCCCCCATTGTTGATGAGATTTGGTTTCCTGCTCACTTCTATATTTATCAAAACCCTCAGTGATCAGGGTTTGGTTGAGTTCCTGCATTTTTTCCTCAACAATTTTTTTTTGCTTCAAAAATATTGCAAAACTCCTTCTTGTTCCACTCCTTGAGCCTGAGTTTGATATGTTTTAGTCTTTTTTGAAGTAGGAACATGCTTGTGCCCTGAATATTTAACTCTTCAGCCCACCAGATGGCTATGTTGTTTATGAAATCTGGGTGGGAGAGCCAGATGTTTTCAAATCTGAAAGGTCTATTCCTGGGGGTGTCAATGCTCTGAATTTCTAGTTGCACTGGCTAGTAATCACAGCCTCCAAAGGGGAGAACTCTTGCAACTATGTCCTTGTCTTTGAGCATAAGATCCTCTAAGATTATGAATCTATATAATTTGGAAGTCACCTGAGACTCTCCTCCTATTTTATTGTTCCAAGTAAAGGTACCATTACTCATAACAATATCCGCTAGCTTCATATTGTCTATGAAGGTTTGGAAAGCACAAGAGTCTCTATTTAGAATTTTGGTACCCCCTTTTTCCTCCGACAGAGATTTGATCATATTGAAATCACCCCCCAAGATCCAAGTGATACTTGCATGTCTTTCCCTGAGATCCTGCAGGGAATCTAAAAGCTTGAGTTTGCCCTACATTCTTTGGGGACCATACACAATCGTGACCAGGTAGACTTCCTTATCTCCCACTAGATATATGACCACTGAAAGATAATCCCTAGCTGCCTCTGCATCTATAATGTCAATTTTTTTGGGGTTCCAAAGCGTGAGAATGCCACCTATTGTATTCTCTGCTTTGACTTCCAGAAACTCAAATCTATTGAGCGTTTTGCTATGAATCTCTTTTATTTTTTGACTGGAACATTTAGTGTCCTAGATGAAGATCACATCTGGTGCTGCTTGTTTCATCCTATTACTAAGTAATCTTTGTTTTCTTTTACTGCCTAGGCCTCTAATATTCCAAGAAGTGAACTTCATTATTAAATATTTGTAAAGGAGTAACTAGATAGGTCTTTCATCTTACCTGAGTCTATCACTAGCTTTCCACATTCCATCGTTTTGCTTTTCCTGCCTCTTTTCTTTCCTGGATATCTGGGTGCTAATCTTGGTGTGGTTTTCATAGCTTTCACACCTTCGCTGCCCTACCTTTCATTATTCCCTTTCTTTTCTAGCCCTATGATCTGAGTTTTCCAGATGAACAGATGTTGAACTCTATTGAACTCCTCTGGAGGTAACAAATCCACTCCCTCCCTGGTTCCTTGTTTCAAGAATCCTTCTAGATTTAGATTCTCTTTCTGAAGAAACTCCTGTAGTTTGTGGTATTCCATTTCCATCTCACTCTGGGTCATTTCCAGATCCATCTCCAGTTTTGTGTCAGTCATCATTTCTTATTTCTGTTTATTGATGTTTTGTGTTTGCTCTTTGTCTTCTCCATTCTCCTCGTTCACTGGACTGCCTCCCTTGGCTTGATCTACTTTCGTTATCACCTCGTCCTCTTCTAGTGCTTGAAACCTATTTTGACTGGCCTATTTCCTTTCTATTTGATGTGGCTTCGATCCCCTCTTGCTCCCTTTTCCTTTCTGGACCACTTTGTGAAAGCTTTCAATGTCTTTCATGGTATTGGTTTTACTCTTGTTTTCTATTTTACTGAGAGGGAAATCTCTAAATAGGTGCCCATGCTCATGGCATTTACGACATCTGAATGGGATGTGCTCATAATCCACTGTTTGTACCCATTCTTCATCAAACACTTCCAATATTACCTCATCTGGCAGAGCTCCAGAAAGATCCATCTCCACACATATTCTTGCAAAGGATGTGTATTTTCCCCTTCTGGTGGCCTCAGAAGCTTTGACAAAACGTCCTAACTTATTTCCTATGGAAGATAAGGATTCCAGTTGCCAGTAATCCAAAGGTAGAGAGTAGAGTCTCACCCAAATTAGGACCGAGTTAAAAGTTTCATGTTCTGGGACAAAATTCATAATCCAAGGTCGCATATGCAGGCTTGCAGCTGCATAAAAGTAGGGCCCTCCTTCAAACACTCCGTCCTTCTCTTCAATGTTTGCAAAGACTACAGTAAAGAGTCCCTTTGACCCAAGATGTAGTTCTATGCCTCCTTTTTGTTTCCAGTGGTATTTAATCTATGTTTGTAATGTTTTTTTAGTGGGCCATAAACCCATGAACTTACAAATGATTGCATAAGTCTGAATGTGGTCCCTATGCGCCTGCAGAGCAAGATCATTCAAAACAACTCTGGGAGTGATAGTAGTCTTGGGTTTAGATGGTCCCTTTTATGCTTTGTTTTTTATTCCCTGTTCCTTGTCTGCTTCCTCGCTTTCTTTGGTGTTGTTTTTCTCCCTAGATTTGGAGCCCTCCTGCTCCTTTTCTTTTTTTGTTTGCCTTCCATCTAAAGGATCTCTGTCATCTTCTATTGGTTTTTTTCCTCTGTTGGCCACTGCCTGCTTGTAGGAGGGAGTGGAGCTCGCTCCTTTACGTCCTTCCATGGAAAACAAACTGTACAAGCCTGTAACCCTAGCTCAACAATCGCCCTCTGCAGCTAACAATCAATTCAAATCTAAGAATTAATATTATAGACGCAAAGATTAATATTAAAAACCTAGGGGATTATTCATATTATAAACCTAAGTTATTAATATTATAAATGCTTGAGATTAATAAAATTAAGGGATTATTAATATTATAAACCTAGGGCATTAATAAACCAAAGGGATTAATATTAACATTGCAACAATGATTGTGAGATTGATTGTCGCATTATGACAATGTTTGTCACAATGTGATGTTGGATGGATTTCTATACCATTCTAATGAAACAATATTAAACCCTAATGTTAAACTGGATATTATAAACCCTAACATTATAAAACCAACATTATTAACCCTAACATGAATCCCAATATTACAACCTCATACTTTAAACAATATTATAAACCTTAATATTAAGCTCAATATTATAAACCCTAATTTTGTAAAGTTGAAATGCGACTTTGGATAAGTTGAAGTAGTGGAACATTGTGACAATGATTGTGAAATTGATTGTCATATTCCAATTTTTTTGTCATAATGTGACGATGGATAAACCCCAAGATAGATATATCAAACCTAAGAATAATATTATAAACCATAAGATTATAAACCTTAATATATTATTATACATATTAGGGACCAATATTATAAATGCAAGGGATTGTTAATATTATAAACCATAGGGATTATAAACCCTACTATTAATATTACAAACCCAACAAATCATAAACCATGAGATTAATATTATAAATCGTATGATTAGAAACATTGAGATGGATTGGGAGGAGGTGAGATGGAAAATTTGCCGCAACCTATCCCTAACACAAGCTAGGGTTTGTATGCAGACCTTTGTAGCACCCTCCCCCATGAACTAGCTTAGCAACATCATCCCTCTCATGTCCTACCTCTTAGAATGTTGTTTTTGATCTTCTCCCATTTCCTATCTACAGCCTCGAGCATATTCCTTCCGTAACCGCGTCATGCCCTCACCATCTTCCCCCTTTCTTAGTTTGTCTCTCCTACAATGACGGTTTTTCACTTATGGGGGTAGTTTAAGCGTAACATCGGGAGCAGTTGTGGACTTGGATATAGTTGATTATTCTAAAGGCCCTCTCGAGGATGTCTCCATCTAGACTACCCCACACTCAATCACAGCTGGTTTTCTCCCTTTCAGTAGAGAATTGATGGAGGTTATTACTCTCTTACCCTCGATCTCGGGGCCCTCCTGTTAGGTTGTCACCGTACCCACGGCTCGCCCCCTCCTAGCTGCCTTTTGCTACACCTCCTTCGTCACCATCCTCCATTCAATTTATGGACTGCGACATAGGCCCATACCTCGCTGCTTGCTCTTCGTGCTTTCCACCCATATCGCCATCCACTGTATCCCATTTCCCCTCATCCTCTTCCCTTGGTGACAC
This sequence comes from Pinus tabuliformis, assembly GCA_031772625.1. NCBI lineage: Eukaryota > Viridiplantae > Streptophyta > Pinopsida > Pinales > Pinaceae > Pinus > Pinus tabuliformis. Next base: position 1,096,522,882 of record CM062807.1, read on the forward strand.
CCCGCTTACCGCCCAAGGTCTCCCTCACGCAGCCTCGATATCGTTGCCCCTCTTTGACAGCTTTATGAATATTCCTCCTCTTTTGGAAGCCTTCCCCTTTGGGCCTGGTTTGAGCCCCACAAACCCTACAAACCCTTCTCAGAGTGGACCACAAAACGATGCCACTGACGTGGGCCATAGACTGGGAAAATGGTAGAGGTGTGTCAAAGCTAGGGCATAAGATGTTATCATCAGTTTGGGAGAAGACATACAGTGGGGTGAAACCATGGACACTGTCGAACAAGTTTTGGTCGGAAGGGTTTGGGGCAGGAACTAAATGGCATCACGTTTAAAACAATGGACTACAGAAGTGTGGGGATAAAACCTGGTGGAGGTAACTTTCATCCAGACTTTTGTCCACGATTGGTTTGCGCTACTTTTCACTTGGGCCAAGCATACAAATTGGGTATTGTCATCCTTCTAGCATATTGAATAGGCCCCTATGCTACAGAGGAGATGGAACCCACTTTTCAATCCATAGAGGGAGCAATTAGGCACTGGGCCTCTATGGGTTTGCCTTCCTGGATTGCTGCTACAATTCTAGTCTCAGGACATTTTGAGACACATCGAGAACTCTCCAAGCTCCTATCTGGAGTGTGATAAATCATACCTTTCCATTGGAATCATGGCATATGGGAGGATTTTAGTCCATTTGGACAACAAAGAGGGGTTACAAGAACAAATCACTCTGTGTCGGAGGAACTTCACGTGAACACAGATCGTTGATTATGAGGGGGTTCCATTTAGGTGCAGGCGCTGCCATAAGGTTGGTAACCTCTTCGGGGTTTCCCCCTGATCAGTAAAGTGAGGAACACTGATAAGGGAAGGACAATACCAACAAGACACACCTCTACGGATGCAGCAATGGAATGCTCCGCCCCTAAAGCAGCAGTGAATACCCTATCCATGGAGACTCCAAAGAAGCATGGCAAAGCACCATATCACCCACCCTCTCCTCCTCTGACTAGGTAAAGGGTGGCTATGGAGGCCGCGCTATCTTCAGGTATGCCCCATTTTGACCCATGCTCTATTAAATACACTTTTTTACTTGAATGCATAGATGTTTCATTGGGATTTCATCAGATCTCTGCTTTCATGCCATCGCGCCCATTACTTTGGCTTTCTCTCTGCATCCCTCTCACCCTATATACTCATGTACCCCCCCATCTTTCTCGGAGGGGAATCCACCTGCATCCTCTAACTCTAATCAAGGGTCCCTTACACACAGATATCTGCTCTGATCCCTCTCCTGATCGCAGGCCCCTGAATACATTATTATCAGTCTGATATCTTCCCCCATCCCCTCGAAACCCCCTAGAGGCTGACCATCCTCCCTATCCAAAGCCAAGTTTCAGGCAGGGGAGGAGATTGCCACGGGTCGACAACTTACAATAGACTGGGTTCTTAGAGCATAGAACACCTTGGGCTCATCTCCCTGATGAAGTTGCTATCATTCAACTGTCGAGGGTTAGCTAGCCCTAAGAAAAAAGTAGCTCTACCAAGACTTCTTAAGATCGAACATATAGACGTTGTATTTTTACTAGAAACCATGGGCCTTGCTGATGGTATTTCTAACATCTTCGAATCCATGCTGCCCAGTTGGTCCTTTCAATCCCTTTATGTAAATGGTCATTCGGGTAGCATAGCCTTGGGTTACAACTCCGGCTCTATGAGGCTGTGTAACATTTTGGGAGGCATTGGACACATAGGGACAAACATTTTCTCCTCTAAAATGGGCACAAATATTAGACTTGTTAATGTGTATGAGCCATGTCAACACCGTGAAGTATTTTGGGAACAATTATTGACCTCCAATTTCTTGCAATCAGACAACATCATCCTGGGAGGGGACATAAACTTATCTATGGGGTTCTCAGAATCTTAGGGACATCATGCCCAGGTCGACCCCATATCTACTTTCTTTGAGAATATCCTAGAGAAACACAACCTTATTGATATCCCCTCTGCTAAAATCCTACCTACATGGAGGAACAGAAGGATTGGAGAGCACAACCACCCAAGGAGGCTTGATCGATTTTTCATCAAGGAATGATTACCGGGTTTTGGCTACATCTATAGATAATGGGTTGGGTCAAGAGGTATATTTGACCATTCACCAATATTCCTTGACATAAGGGGAGGACTCAACAAACCAAGAGCCCCTTTCAAGTTAAATTTCACTTGGTTGAAGGATGTCTCTGATACTCGGTTGGTAACTGATTTTTGAAAGACCCACCCCACTGTTGCTGGTGGGAACACAACAGAAGGCTTTGTCAATAACTTAAAAGAGTTGAAGAGGCTATCCAAAAACTGGGCACATAATAAGAGAGAACAGGAAGAATAAACCCTAAGGGACATTGAATCAGAGATTTCTTCTTTGGAAGATGAGCAAGGAGCAGTTTTCACCTCAAGCAAACAAAAGGACAAGCTCAATGCATTAATATTTAAGAGAATCAAAATTATAAAAGAGAGGCAAATGGCCAAAAAGCAATTGATACCATATGGCAATTGACAAATGAGCAGAGGAATATTGTGCATACTTTCCAGCAACTAGCCTCCCTGGCCACAACTCACTTCAAGCAGATCTACCAGGCACCTCCGAATGCCACTCTTGCTAAAGTCATCAGAGTAGCACAACTCTTTCCTCGGTTTTTAGATCAAGGGACTGTTATGGAACTAAAAAGGGGGGCCTCTATGGGGGAAATGGAGGCTACCTTGAAATGATTTAAGTGCGACAAGACTCCTGGACCAGATGTTTGGTTGGTAGAGTTCTACACAACTTTTTTTGACATCTTGGGAGATGATGTACTTAAGGTCATTAAAGACTGTCGGACTACTGGTCAAATGTATCTGGCCATCAATTCCACTTTCATCGCGCTCATCCTCAAATTAGATAATATGGCCTCCTTTGATGACTTCCACCCCATCTGCCTGTGCAACTTCATTTATAAAATCATTGCTAAAATCATTGCAAACCACCTTCAACCCATTCTTTCTACCCACATCTCCTCTGAACAATTTTCCTTTCTCCAAGATCGATAGATTCATGAAGCTGTTGGTAGTGCACAATAAGTGATGCACTCCATTCAGATGAAGAATATTAATGATATGATCCTAAAGGTAGACCTCTCAAACGCCTTTGATTAGGTAAGATAGTTATACCTCTAAATGCTTCTAACTCATTTAGGGTTCCCATACGAGTTTATAAAATCGATCATGTGCTGCATTACAAACATTTCTTTTAGTGTCTTGGTCAATGGAGTGACATCACATTTCTTTCACTCTAAAAGAGGCCTTAGGCAGGGGTGTCCCCTGTCCCCCTTACTTTTTTTTGCTGGTTATGGAGGGGCTTAGTAGACTTGTAAAAGAAGTGCATAGCAAGAGAAGACTCATGGGAATCAGGATCATAGACAGATGCATAATAACTCATTTACTTTTGATGGATGATGTGTTGATCTTCCTCAATGGTGGAATAGGGGACTTGACTACCTTACAGAACACCATTTCTCTTTTTTGAACTGCTACGAGCATGGTCATCAATCATTCTAAATCCACCATTACAACTACAGGTTGCACTGCTCATGAGATATAGTTTTCTCTTCGCCAGTTCCCCTTCACCCTCCTATAGTTGGAGGATACACTTTGATATCTGGGTTATAGACTAAAGCCCCATGGCTACAAAATAGCAAACTAGACATGGTTAATCTCAAAGTTGGAAAGAAGACTCAACATCTGGTACCATAAGTACCTCTCCAGTGCTGGAAGACTAGTACTCATCAAAGCTATCCTTGAAGCCACTCCTGTGTATTAGATGTCCCTGGCATGGATACCTAGGGGAATCCTCACTAGAATTCAAAATCTATGTTGCAGTTTCCTCTGGAAAGGAAAACAAACAAGGAGGATATTTGCATCGGAAAAATGGGAGTTGCTTACCCTCCCAAAGAAATGGGGAGGGTGGGGTATAAAAAAGTTGGAATATTTCTCCTCCACTCTGGCAGCCAAGTTAAGATGGCAATTGATCACATCAAACAACCTATGGACTATGATGGCTTCCTCTAAATACATAGCTCCCATAAATCTAATGGATTGGCTCAGATAGATAAGTTGGAATAAAACAGGGATCTCTATCATCTGGAAAGCATTGATCAACTCTATGCCACTCATTCGAGAAGGACTCACCTACAGAATAAAATCAGGAACATATGTACATATCGGGCTAGATCCATGGATTGGGTGTGGTAATGCCCACAAGCTACCAGAAGAGCTCAAGCTCCTCCTTGCTAACTCAGGCATAACTCATATCAGACACATTGTAGATATGGATCGCTCCACCTTTTTGCACCAGGCCTAGAAATCTGCCCGCAATTTGCACATCCTCCAATAGTGGCATGAATATTGGGTGGACTACACAGTTGCTTTAACTGAATCACACATCAGAATCGTAGAAGGGGAGGACGAGATTATTTGGGCGCATGCAAAAAATGGCCATTACTCCCCCAAAGAGGGATATCTCTATTTAGCAAGCGACCATAGACCACAATCTATAAAACAATGGTAGAAAAGTATGTGGAAACTTAAACCGCCCCCTAGAACCAGATTAATCATGTGGTCAATTCTAGAAAACAAGACTCCCACAGGTGACAATCTTATTAAGAGAGGCTAGTATGGACCTTTTTGGTGCAGTTTATGTAAAGATAACTCAGAATCTACAGAACACCTCTTTCTCACCTGCCCTATCACTATAGACCTCTGGAATTCTGTCCTCTTGATCATCCCCTCCCAGTGGACATGGTGGGGTCTATCAGTCAGGGATGCTTGGACAACATGGTGGACTTTTGCAACCCCAACAAAGGCTAGGAACCTTCCCCTCCTTATATGTTGGGAAATCTGGATTTCCCGTAGTCAACACATTTTTTAGGATACTGTTCGTCACTAGCCCTCATCTCTGCCCAAATTCTCGGAGACTATAGTAACATTCCTTAAGACGATGACAATCCTCCCCGATGCATATCTTCCAGAAAACATCAACAACTCCCAGCCATGGGCATATTTTGACGGATCAGCACAAGAAGCTGGGTGTGGGGGTGGTGCCATCCTGTATCTTTTAGATTCCCATCACTTCCAAATCCAAATGGGTCTGGGTGGGGGAACAAACAATTTTGCAGAGCTTATTACGGCCAAACATCTCATTCAATTTGCATTAGTAAAACATTCAAGAAATCTACAACTATTTGGGGACTCAAAAATTGTATGCAAATGGATTAATAAAACATCAAACTATTTTTCTTACACTTTGAGGCCCATCCTAGTCGAGGCCCATAGATTCGTCTATTATTTTGACAACTTTGCTTGTTGTCATATCTACAGGGAACCCAGCTAACTTGCTGATCAGTTATCCATGGCAAAAATGGTCAGGCCTCGTGGCTCATGGCTGATCCAAGAGTAGAGGGATGGAGCACACTACCAGTTTTACCATCACCCATTCATGGAGTATACAATTTAGGCTCAGCAGGAGCCTGATTTTTGCTTTTTGTTAATATTTTCATGTTTATATATTACTAGTTGTATTTAAGATAAGAGACATACATACTCTCTGAGTAGACTGTTTTTTTTATAACTTTATTATGAACACTACTGAAGGCAGAGCCTCCCTACGTGAAGTGCCTTTTTTTTGTATTTCTCTTACTTGACAGGAACACAGCCTCACATACTGCATATGCATATAGCATATACAACATGTAATTTTCCTTTAATAATGAAAATTACAATTTTTCCAAGGGGAAAAGACCTTGAGATTATAAATGATAATACTAATATTATAAACCCAAGTGAATAATATTATAAATGTTGGGATTAATATTAAAACCTAGGATTAATATTATAAACTCTACGATTAATATATCAAACATAAGATTATTATTATAAACCCTAAAATTACAAACCTTACAATTATAAACCCTAATATATTATTAGACAATAGGGATCTATATTGTAAAACCAAGGTATTATTAATATTATAAACCCAAGGGATTGATATTAATAACCTTTGGGATCAATAAATCTAAGGGATTATTAATTTTATAAACTGAAGAGATTAATATTAACATTGCAAAAATGATTTTGAGATTGATTGTTACATTGGACAATGTTTGTCACAAATGTGACATTGGAGAGAATTGAAATATTAATATTATAAACCTAATGGATTAATAAACTTAAAGAATTAGTATTATAAACCCTAGGATTTATATTAACATTGCAACAATGGTTGACAGATTGATTGTGACATTATAACAATGTTTGTCACCATGTGATGTTGGATTATTTTTTATACAATTCAAAGGCCACAGTATTAAACCCCAATGTCATACTAAATATTGATGATGATGATGATGATTAACATCCACTGAGACTGATGAGGTCTGTTGGACCTTAAGAAAATAAATTAGTTAATACTTTTTAAAATTTTATTTCTATAATCGAATAGGGGGGAGAGGAGCGTCTTGAGATCACTATAGTTATCCTAGCTAAACAAGTTAAGAAGGTTGGAAGTCTCAAAGATGTTTTGGAAATTATAATGGACGTGTGTGAGGGCTAGAAAATTCAAGAGAAATTGATTTTCATTTTCAATTCTCTTAATGTCACATAGTTAACATATTCTTTCTTCCCAGTGTTTTATGGGGATAAACCAATGCCTAATTTCACTTCAAATCTCATCGGAGTTAGTTTTTATAAACCTTAACATTATAAAACCAATATTATGAACCCTAACATTAAACCAAATATTATAACCTTAATATCAAGATCAATATTATAAACCCTAATGTTAAGCTCAATATTACAAACCCTAATTTTGTAATGTGGCAATGTGACAGAATAAAATGTAATGCAATGCAACATTGTGGCAATGAATGTCAAATTGATTGTAACATTCCAAAAATGTTTGTCACAATGAAACAATGGATAAAACCTAAGGTAAATACATCAAATATAAGAATAATATTATAAGTTGTAATATTATAAACCCTAACATATTATTATACATATTAAGGACTAATATTATAAACTCAAGGTATTAATATTATAAACCCTAGGAAAAAAAATAAAACCCTAGGATTAATATTATAAATCCTAAGATTAATATATCAAATCTAAGATTAATATTATAAACACTAAAATTACAACCCCTAATAAATTATTATACATAATAGGGATATATGTTATAAACCCAAGGGAATAATATTATAAACCTTTTGCGATCAATAAACCTAAGGGATTATTAATATTATAAACTGAGGGGATTAATATTATAAACAATAATATTACTCTTAAGATATCAACAATAATTTTGAGAATTATCATCACATTGCAACAATGCATGTCACAATGTGACATTTGATAGATTTGCAATATTAATATTAATGTTAATATCAATCCCTTAGGTTTATTAATATTAAACCCTTTGGATTAATATTATAAACCAATAGGATGAATATTATTAACCCAAGGGATTAATAATCACAACGGATAAATATTTTAAAACAAAGGGATTAATACTATATTATTTTGATATAATACTATACTATATTATAATAATAAACCCAAGGGATTAATTTTATAAATGTTGGGATTAATATTAAACCCTAGGATTAATATTATAAAGAATTATATATTATTATACACAATATCGATTAATATTATAAAATCAAGGAAGGCCTGCGTCGAACTATAAAGAATGCTTGACTAGAAGGTTCTTTAAAATGTCTCACTCTCCACACTGACACAAATCACACCCACTAGAAATTTTTGGATAAAACCCTCCTCATGACTCATCTCTCGATCCAGGAAGCCATAGAAGTCAAATTTATTTCCTATCTCTTCTCCCTCGCCTCTGGAACATCTATCAACCTAGACAAATCCCAAATATTCTTCTTTAACACCCCCATCATTGCCCAAAATAACGTCTAATGCATTCTTGTCTTCACCATTGCCTCTCGCCCATCCAAGTACATGGGTGCTCCCCTCATGGACTCTACCATTAGGCACTCCTCCTGGCATGACATCCTCGACAAGATCTCCTCCAAACTTAATTGTTGGATCTTCTGATATTTTAATATATTGATTAGATTGATCCTCTTGAAATCAATATTGCAAGCTATACCTATTTACTTATTTTATGTTTGAGTAGCCCCCAAAGGGGTTATTAAAAGCATTAGAAATATTTATCACTCATTTTTTGGAGGAGGAGCATATCTGAAGCATAAAATGGCCTTTGGCAAAATGGGAAACTCTCTGCCTCACATAGGCTCATGATGGGATGGGCCTTTGTGACCTGGATGTAATCAAAAGCATTTTGGGAGCCAAGATATGGTGGAAGTGGATCAGGGAAGAAAAGGAACCATGGGCTCACCATTGGCATATCAAATATGCCAGAAGCACACCCCAGCAAGACCTGATTCATCTCACCACTCATCCCCCTGTTTCCCTCATCTGGAACCTGGAAAAACAAAACATAACATTGATCCAAAAGTGCTACTTTTGGGAGGTTAGGGATGTATGAACTATAAAATTTTAGAATGACTCATGGTAGCAGCAACAACATCTAGCCACTACCCTTCCCACGTGTCTCTGTCAAGCCCTTTCCCTCAGCACTAGACACAACAAAATTCAATAGTTTCGGCTAAAACTTCGAGACAATTAGCAATGAAAGTGGGATCCATACATCCTCTGTGAAGAGGAAAAATCTGAATCCAACATAACTCCCCTCCAACAAGAGCTCGTCAAAAGAACCATTGGATTTAAAGAAATAAGTGACATGATCCACTAGGGTTACCAAGCACTTCATTACGAGTTCTAATATGGTCAGATTTTAGAGTAAGCATATCTTGTAAAATTTAAGCAACATTAAAACCTTTTAGAGCCCAAAACTCAGATTGGGTAGGAAGAATATGGTCCCTGGGTTCCCTTCATTGGAACTATGTTTCTATTTATCTACTCAAAGGATAAAAGTTACTTTAGGGAAAACAGGTTGATATTCCCCAAGAGTTCACATCAACCCTACTATAGGGATGACCCTAATCCGGAATATGAACCATAGAAAAAGACACCCAGTAGAACAATCTTTCAAGAAGTGAGTAGGCCTATTTTTGTGTGCGCGAAGTGGAAGTCTATAGGGGAGAGTGTTAGTTGGAAGGTTAGAAGGAAGTAGGAGTGAAAGAAAAGACTGATGATTCGTAGGTTTCTCTGTCAAGAAACCCTTCAACCTCCTCAAAGGCATGAATCTCCAGGACTTGAACCCCTTTTGGCATAATCTCTCACACATGAACACCTCACCCAAAATCAAAACCTTCTCATGGGTCCTCACTGAGCACCAAGTCCTCACTTGGGACACTTTCATGAAGGCGGGATTTCATGGCCCATCTTGGTGCTATCTCGGCTACAACCAACAATAAGAAATATAAAATATCTTCATATCATGCCCTTTCATTGACAACCTTTCACAAAAAATGGAGCTTGAATTCCTCAAATCACCTTGGAAAGAAAATAAAATTTCACAAACCCTTAGGTATTCCCCCAATGCCCTTTTCATTAGCCCCATTCTCAATTACCTCTAGTCCACTACCCCCATACTTCTTGTCTGGGAGCTCTGGAAGGAGCACAAGCAACACATTTTCACCAATTCTCGAAGCTCCCTAGAAAGCATATATCTCCCTTTCCACAAACACCTTGAGTAATCAATAGCCCTCTCTGATTGGTCTGCCAATGATCATGAAGATCCTTTGTCTAAAAAAAAAGGTTCTTGGCCAGGTGGAACCTCAAGCCTACCAAAATTCATTACGCATCTCCTTCAATTAGAATGAAATATCTTCTTTCTGGTTTCTAGCACCATCTACCCCTCCATTGATTCAAGTTAAACTTCGATGGGACTTCTTAGGGAAATCTGGATGATGCTCGCATTAGAGGATTCTTCAGAAATCGCTCAAGGGAAATCATCACAATGTACAAGAGCTACATATGTCATCAAAGCAACAACGCTGCAAAGATGGAAGCAATGATAGAAGGCATCAATATTTCTATGTGCTTCCACTTCTTTCCTCTAATTTCGGAAGGTGACTCTCAGATCATCATTCAAATAGCCCAACGAATCCTAAATGGTTATTTTACATATAAATACACAATGAGCTGTCTCTTGGACTACCATATGAAACATTTGGTAAGTCTCATCTCTCATCAGGAAGCCATCATCTTCTCCCATGCTAAACACAAAGAAAATTCACTACATGTTTTGATTTCCAACAAAAGGGTTGAAGAACATCAACAGTATGAGGATTGGTTGCCCTCATCCCCTACCATTCAAACATGGTCCACTCACTACCATTGTCTTATTGAGAAGGATCTCCACTCCCCGGATCTGGGTGCTTGACCAGCCTTCACCACATACTCTAGTACGGAATGGTGGCACCCTCCACTTGGCGATCGTCACTCCACGCATACCACAACTGGCCACCATGAGGTATAAATAGTTTAGCTCAGATCTTTGAGACCTAATATCATACACCTAGCTTAATTTCTCACCTACCTCCTCTAAGCATTTATTACTTTGATCCATGGGAATTACTCAACACTTCCCTGTATTTTTTCTTCTTATATCCTAGACTATACCGCTCACTAGCCCCCCTTCAATACCTTACATCTTCTCTATGCCATATTCACTTTCCTCATCATCTTGTTACTCTACCATGAGCTGTGGGAGGGGTAGAGGGTTTCGAGCTAGCTGAGGAAGCAGAAGAGGTCATCCCAACACCACCTTCGATGATAATGTGTAATTGGCATTATTTATCAATTCCATCTTGCCTCATATCTTTCTCTAGGTTCTTGAGCTCAAAGAGGAGGAGACCAACCATGGAAGGAACATGCTCTAGGATCTTCGCATATTACTATCCCGCTAAACCAAGGAATGTGAGAATGAAATATCTTGTGCTACTTATTGGATCATCGATCTCTCTGCCTTCTAGAGCCATGCCTCCACCTCTCTAAAAGATCTCTACCACAACCTTGAAATTTACTTCCCTACCAAGATTTCCTCTACCTCATCCTCGACCCCCTTGATTTCCAATTTCCCACCCCTCGGCTCAGCACCCCCACCCAATTTTCATGGTTCTTGCAAGTCGTCCCTCTCTTTCTTGAATATGTCCAGAACCAGCTCTGCCACTGGAAACTCTTTAGACTCAAAATCTTATATCCTATCCTCGCCCCAATTCCCGTGGGTGCTACATTATAGAGGAGAAGCTAAATGAAGTTGGCATTGCAATCAGGCCCTCCAACACAACTATGGTTCATCTACAAAAGTTCTACTCTTCTAAAGGTTCCCGTTAAGTACTCATGTCTCTGATTCTTTTCTTCACTCTAGTTTATTTTGGCACTTCAGCAAAGGTTCTCATTAAGTACTCATGTCTCGCGTTCTTTTCTCTAGTCTAGTTTATTTTAACACTTCAACACTTTTTCCAAGGATGGTCAACTCATGGCCTAGAATCGCATAGTCCACAACTGAAAAATTTTGGTCTCTTTCCATGATACATAACAATCTCAAATTATTTTTTCATGCTATTGTCTCTAGCTTCTCCTCTCAGAGGAAAAGGAATTTTGGTGTCATTGTCTTTTGTTTCCCCTCTGAGGGGCAAAGCTTTAGAATGGGTGATGGGCCTAGATCCCCCATGTTCTCCAGACTGCATGCTATCTATTTTACATTGTTAATATAATGTAAATATCATTGCTTAAAAAAAATATTATAAATTCATGGGATTAATAAACCTAAGGGACCAATAATATTAGAAACCCAAGGAATTAATAAACCCAACATATTAATTTTAAAAAATCAAAGGATTAATATTATAAACCCTTGGCATTTATAAACAATGTACGCTAATATAGTTAACTATGTACACTAATGTAGTTGACTATGATTGACTATAAAACTTTGAGATTAATGTTATAAAAATAAGTGATTGATATTAAAATCACTTGGGATTAATATTACAAACTCAAGGGATGAATATAATAATCCCAAGGGATTATTAATACAATACACCAGATGGATTAACATTATAAACCTTTGTGATTAATACTATAAACCCATAGGATTAATACTATAAACCCAAGGGGTTATCAACATTATAAACCTTTTGGATTAATATAATAAACCAAAGGGATTAAATTGCACAAATTTCCTTCTAATATAACATTCTAGCAAAGGCCGGTGTACCACAATTTGCATAGATTCATGTACCATTTGGATGTCACATTATTATTATTATTATTATTATGAAATTTTATTAATATTATATTATTTTTAAATTGGCATTGTCACTGTGTTAAGATCATTTTTTTCTATCAAATGGATATATGTCATTATTGTGATAACTTCAATGTTAAATTATGCAACCATACATTCATAAATTATATAATAAAATAAATGCATCCTCTCTGTCTATGAATACATTAAAATATGATTTTTTTCCATGTTTGAATTCACGATATAGATATTACATAACAACATGTCAAATTAAAACATAAATTTAACATAATTGAATCATAATGTTGTAATAAAGAAGAATAAATAGAATTCAATTTTATAGGAATGGAAATTAATAAACCACAACAATAGAAATATCGAGAGCATCCATATTTAGATTTTAACATAACCATATGAAAAGGATACAATCTATATTTGAAAGGTGAAAAGAAAAATGAGAATTTTATTTGGAAAAATATTTCTATCTTTACATCATAAAACTCAATTTTCAAAATAAAGATGAAATAAATAATCACATGCAAAACATTAAATAAATTATTCCAAATTGCAACTAGATTGATGGCAAATCTATTGAAATTATTGAAAAATAAAATGAATAAATTATTGAAATCTATTGAAATGATTGAAAACTATAACAAGAAATATAAAAAAGTATTCATATCATTTGAAAACTATGATAATGTACTAAATTCTATCAAACATATATATATATTATACAATGATATGGATTTCAATTCTTGCTCCTCTTTCTTCTAAGTGTAACATATGGACTGTTTTTCGCTTCTGCATAACATTAAAAGGAGACAAGTGGTGAAATCCGTAAACCGTCTCATGATTTCACTCTTATTAGGTGATAAATGTCAAACCCTTCTTGTCTTTATCGCCAATATCAACCGTAGATCATGACAGTAATTTGTCTGTGCTTATCAGCGGAATTGAGTTCACCCACTTCGCGCATTAACAAAAATCTCGAGCTCTTCCCTATCTACTAGTAATGAAAATTGCCGTTCTCTATTTCCCTCTCTAAATGGTTTGTTACATCAACCCAGACATAATATACTGCTTGTTGAATTTACCTCTCTTCTGCCCCCTTGTAAATCGTTTGTTAAATCAACTCACTCATCATGAGATTTGCAGATTGAATCAGTATCAAGAATAGTGGGTGCACATTCGTGTCTTTTTCTTTAGGCTTCTGAATGTGACCGATGCTTTATTTTGTTTTTTCTCATTGATCTGTGGGGCTTCTATAAAGAGATAACTTTCATTGCGAAGGAGCTTCCGAGTAACCACATTGTTTTCCATCCATTTTATTTCTTTCATTTTCTTGAAATATTTTTTTGTCTGCTTCCCAGCTAAATGAAGTGAGTGTGTCCACTTCTAAGTTTATTGAGTATAAAAGGCTTTGTATAAAAAAATTTCACCACAAATTTCTAAACATCTCTTCATACTGAGGTGTAAAACAACTTTGTGTATAATAATATTTGGATCAATTTTAAAAACTTATTCCCGGTAAAATTTCACAAATCAAGTGAATATATATATGATGCAAAATTTGTCAAACTACAGTGTGATGTGTGAAATTAAAATAACATATTAAAATAGTTAATAATAATTATTTAAAATTTAAAATTTAATATTAATAATTGATATAGAAATTATTATATAAAAATAAAATATAGTTAGAAAACAAAATATTTATATATAAATACTATTATTTAATATCTTAGTAAATATTATTACTATGGTATTATTATTTTTGTTTTTATTTGTGTAAATTAATTTTAAATATTGTAAAATTAATAATAAAAAACATAAATTAAAATCCACACTTCCGTGTGAAAAATCTAATTGTCAAAAGTATCTCTTGTTTAATTAAAATTTATCTTTTATTTGTTTTGTTAAATCTATATTTTATTTATCTTATGTATAATATAATAGAGAGATAATTTTCGTATAAGAAAAAGGGAGAACAACATACATGAGATTGCTTTTTTCCATTATTTGATATTTCAAGTTATATTCATTTCATAAAAATTCAATATTTTAATAATGTCAAAAATTGTTATATGAAGTAAAGATATTAATTGTCTATTGATTGATTTTGGTGGCTCCTAAAACATTGAGCGATTAAAGAGGATTTTTGGTTTACCATAAAACTAGGGCCGGATCGAAAATTTTATCAAAAGCTTTTTACCAGCACAAATGATACTTCAATCCGACATCATATGCAAAAGTTATGGACAGTCAAAGTTTTGGTCAATTAGACCCCTTAGCTAAAGTTGGTGGAGAACCAACAAAATTTGGAAGCCCAGCAAAATCTAGCGGTAATTAATGACGCAACAATTTGACACTCTGTGGTGATGATTTTCAATGGCCGGAATTGGGGAAATTGTCGCATACTTAATTTTTCTAATGACCCCAAAATTTTGGCCAACAAATTTTGTCCATATTAAAAAAAAAAAATTAACAAAAAAAAGGTTTTTGGCTAACGACCCAACAAATTAATACTGCCAACCATTCTACTAGGAAGGTAGGGTTAAAAATTAACGCCAAGTTTTATTCATTAAACTTATATTTTCCACAAAGAAATAGGGGCACGGAACTCGATTCAGAGGAGGAACCTTGAGGGGGCATGAAAACTGAGGAGAAGAACCCTAACACAGGGGAATATGTAAGGAATCTAAAAGATTCCTTAAGGGCCAAATTTTGACTGTTTCGGAACCAAACTGACTTTATACTCATTTTACTCAGTTTTTCCCAAGGAGCACAATAGTGAAGTCATATTTCTCATCTGGGTAGGAGATCTTCATTAAAATTGTAGATATGAATCTTTGTGGAGCCATCAGGAATTTAAAAAATTCCATAAGCACTAGATTTTGACAATTGTAGAACCAAGCCGACTTTATACTCATTTTACTCAGTTTTTTCCAAGGAGCATAGTGGTGAAGTTAGATTTGTCATCTAAGCAATAAATCTTCACTCAAATTGTAGAGAGAAATCTTTGTGGAATCATGAAGTATCTAAAAGATTCCCTAGGGCCAGACTTTCACAGTTTAAGAACTAGGCTAAATTTATACTCATTTTATTCAGTTTTTCACAAGAAACGTAGTGGTGAAGTTAGATTTGTCATTTGAACAAGATATTTTTAGTCAAATTGTAGAGACGAATCTTTATGGAATCATGAGGAGTCTAAAAGATTTTATAAGGGCCAAATTTTGACAGTTTCAGAACCAGATTGACTTTATACTCAAATTACTCAGTTTTTCACAAGGAGCACAGTGGTGAAGTCATATTTTTCATCTGAGTAGTAAATTGTTTGCCCATATCCAGAAAGGAATTTTGGGGGAATCTTTAAGATTCCCAGGTGCCCAGAATTGACAGTGTTAGAAAGGGGTAGAGTTTATATACATTTGACGCGATTTCATGCCACAAATTCAATGGTGCATTCCATTTCTTCAATAGAGCTCTACAGTTTTAGGTCATCCCTGAAAGTGGAGGTATATGATGCAGTGATGCCATGTATTTTTTTTTATTTCGCTGAGATGATGATTTTGGTGTTAAGATCCTTGTTTACCATTCTGTTTGAGGATACTTGTATGCTACTTCATGTGATAATTTGATATCTTGTCATGCTAATGTAAGGCACATATGAGTGAGAGTTATTATAGAAGAACGTATTGTGGAGAGAGACGTCACTCTAGTTGAGGGAGTTTATCCTTGTAATGACAAACAATACACCATGTACTCAACATCATCTTCAAACAATTAATGAAGTAGCCTCCCCACACTTGACACTGGGCCCGGAGACGTAACTCACACTAAGTGAACTTCGTTATCAAGTTGTGTGTGTTCTTTGATTTGATGGTTTCCTTTATGGTTCCCCTTCTTTAAAGTATGCACATGTGGTTTTTCTTATACTCTTTCACACACAATTATACTAACATCACAGAAGTAAAATATATTAGTTAATTATGGAATTTGAGAGGATCTGAATCAAGTTTGGTATTAGAGAAACCTTCTCGCTAATGTGAATTGTGAGTTTGAATGATAACTAGAGATTGAACATGAAACAAGAAGGACAATGGAGACAAACATAGATATCTATGAAGACCTCCTCAGCATGGCATGCATGGTGGATGTAATGTATGAATAATATGAGGATAAAATGGTAACAGAGGAACAAGAGAAAGACAAAGTAGAGGACAATGGTCCATCTACCTCCTTGAGTGAACATTCTTCTTCTTCATCATATTCTCATCATTCAAATGAGTGGATCAATCACAACCTTCAAGCAGAGAATGATGAATTGAGAATACTTATACAAGAGGAAAAAGATGAGAAGCGTAGATCGCAACCTCAGTTATGAGCCAAGGAAGAGGCCATGGAAAATTTGAAGAGAAACAAAGTCTTAGCGAAGCCATCATCACATGCTTTAGAATCGACAGCTGAGGTAGACAGTGTTGGTAGTTCTTCAATTTCATTTTCACATGATGATGATCTGGGTGCTTTCGAAAAGCACACTACAGGCATTGGTTCAAGATTATTGAAAAATATGAGATATAAAGGGAAGGGCGTAGGAGCTAATGGGAAAGGCATTCTGGATCCCAGCTAAGTGGTGGAATTACCACAACATGTAGGATTGGGCTATGTCATAAAGGAAGAGATGAGATAATCTTCATGGTGACAAGTCTAAGACAATGAAGGATGTTGAGGGTACCTCACAAGCCTCTAGTGATCGTGATTGTAGGTCATTTCCAAATGGGAGTGAGCATTCCAAAGAGAAATCCAAAGAAAGGTATAAAAAGTCTCATTATGCTAATGTGCATTTTGATTACAATCACATTTTTAAGGATGAATAAAATTTGTGACATAAAAAACCATGTAGTTTTTGTGGCTTCTATAACCACGAGGTTGTCGAGTGCTAGAAGTGAATGGCAGTAAGAAGGAGTACAAGATGTGAAATGACTTCTCCACGTCAAGGAAGGAAGAAGGTTAAGCTGATCTAGTGGAAGAAAATTTTTTGTAGTCATTACAACAGAGATGGACATCAAAGAGCCACATGTTGGAGGCTCCATCTAGATAAACATCTCAAGGAAAAAGCATCTATGTAGGAACCAACTAGTGAAGATGTTTAATAGGAGAATCCACCACAGGGAGATGACCCATTCATTTTGATGAGTGAGAGATAGTTTTACTAGATATAGTAGCTTGCCATGGGCACATTTTGTAAATCATATGTTGTGAAATAATTATAAAAGTGATGATGTGTTTTCCATTACCTAGGAAAGCAACATAATGATGTCTTGGCCTCTTTTTATTGATAGTTGGGGTATTTGTTTCTATTATGATGTACACTTGACCAAAGAGTGCATTATAAACTCTTGGCAAGTACAGGGTTGTTTGAGTCATGTTTGGCCTTGAATGTAATTTGCAAAGAATGCACCATAGGTTTACATGGAATGCAGATGTTGAAAGTGTGGCCTCACAAGGGTACATACAGATTGTAGAATGTATTCATGTTTTTGGAGCACCAAAAGCTCCTCAGTGCAAAGGAATGATCCAGGTGGCTCTCGAAACACTTAGTGATCAAAGAGGGCTCAGGAAAGGCTCAAAAATCAAAGTTCTTGGATTACCAGGAAACTAGATTCAAGTTGAAAAGCTCGTGACAAGTTTTCTAACGACCAAATGAAACCTCACCTCACATCGTATGCAAAAGTTATGACTAGTCAAAGTTTTGGTTAACTAGAGCCCTTTGCCAAAGTTAGCAGAGCACCAACTAAATTTGAAGCCTGAATAAATCTGGTGGAGCCGCTAAATTTGGCAGAAATTAACGAGGCAACAATACGGCACTTTGTGGCAATGATTTCCAGCGGTCGAAATCCACAAAATTGTCGCCTACTTAATTTTTCCGGTGACCCCAAAATTTTCACCAAATAATTTTGTCCATATTTTTTAAAAATAAAAAATTTACAAAAAAAAATTAAAATTGACCAATGACCCAACAAATTAATGCTGCCAACCATTTTTCCAACAAGGCAGGCTTGAAAATTAATGCCAAGTTTTTCTACTTAAACTCATATTTTCCACAAGGGAACAGGGGCACAAAACCCAATGTAGAGGTGGAACCATGAGCGAGCATGGAAACTAATGAACGGAACCCTAATGCAGGGGAATATGCAAGGAATCTAAAAGATTCTTTAAGGGCCAAATTTTGACAGTTTCAGAACCAGACTGACATTACACTCATTTTACTTAGTTTTCTGTAAGGAGCGCAATGGTGAAGTCAGATTTGTTATCTGAGCAGCAAATCTTCATTAAACTTGCAGAGATGAATCTTTGTGGAATCATGAGGAATCTAAAAGATTCACTAGGGCCAAATTTTGATAGTTTCGTAACGAGACCGCCTTTATACTCATTTTACTTAGTTTTTCCCAAGGAGTGTAGTGGTGAAGTCATATTTGTCATCTAAGCAACGTATTTTTTTCCCATCTCTAGAAAGAACCCTTGGTGGAATCTTTGAGATTCTTGGGTGATCAAAATGGACGGTGTGAGAAAGGGTTCAAGCTTACAGTCATTTGACGTGGTTTTGTACCACAAATTCAACGATGCAGTCCATCTCTTCAATATAGTTGTGAAGTTTAAGGCCATCCTCGGAAGTGGAGGTATATGATGCAGTGATGCCATGTCTTGCTTTCAATTTCCTAAGATGATGATTTTGATGTTGAGATCTTTGTTTACCATTTTGTTGGAGGATACCTGTATACTTATTCATGTGAGGATGTGATATCTTGTCATGTTAAAAGAGGTCCCATATGAGTGAGAGTTCTTATAGGAGAATGTCTCGTGCAGAGACATGTCACTCTAGTTGAGGGAGTTTGTCCTTGTAACGTAAAAGAATACAACATGTACTCACCATCATCTTGCGGCAATTAATGGAGCGACCTCCCCACTCTTAACACCGAGCCTGGAGACGTAATCCACACTAACCCACACTAGGTGAACTTTGTTATCAAGTTGTGTGTGTTATTTTATTTGATGGTTTCCTTTATGTTTCCTCTTCTTTAAAGTATACACATGTGGTTTTTTTATACTCTTTCACATGCAAATCTGCTAACATCATAGAAGTAAAAGATCTTGGTTAATTCTGGTAGCTCAGAGGATAAATTTTGGTGATTTAAATATTTCCAATTGAAATATTACTCACTATAATTTAAAGTTTTTTTACTAAAACCATCGAGACCCTTTTAAATTACATTTAAGAATTCATATATTCTAAATAATAATGTATAATAACATAGTGAGTTCAAATTTAAAAATCAATAACAATTTAAAACTAAGTAGCACTTACCGAACCATCAAAATATATTTAGAGTGCCCATGGATATATGACATTGGTCTTCCCATTTGTAAGTCATGCTTCAAGAGAAGTGTTGAACTTATTGTTGATTGGCGTTTAAAACAACTCTATTATAAAAACTCTATTGTAAAACTTCCGAATACATATTCCACTTGGTATGTATACACTAACTTACGCTTGGTATATATACGCTTAATTTTAATTTGAATAGTGAAATCTGCATACCAATGAGTTCTAAATAGACTGAAACAAAATTTGATTAAAAACATTACAAGACATGGTAAACAATTACATAACCATCTATACCGAAAAGAAACAACTATTCTCGAAATCTTGGATACTTGACCTAAAGGAATGTTTTGTATGAGGAATATTAAGAACCTTGAAGCTGGTATGGAAACTTTACATAAAATATTAGGAACCTTGCATGACTCCGTTGTTTGTTAAAATTTGATGAGCCCTTACATTTTAATTACATTTAAGTACATAAATACATGAAGCTCTCGAGTAGTTGTATTTTCTGGGTAGTATTTGATGTTGTAGAAACCTCTATTTATGCTCCCAATTTCATAAAATTCCTTTACTGGAAGAAGCAAGGGCATATAATACACGCATATATATTGCTTATGCTGTACACGTAACTTTCAACGACGAAAATTGATTTCTATATGTCCACTAATAAAAGCCACTTGTCATTCTCAAGAAAGTCATGGGTCGTTGCAAATATTTCAACGTTGTCGTCTGTTTATGTTCACTAGTGGAAGCACACTAACAATCATGGCACTAATACATAATAAAAAAACATGATGCGCGGGAATACCACCAAGTTCTCAAAGTTAGGAAACTTTACTTGTGACATGAAAAAAATGACAAGAAGTTTAAAATAAAAGATCTAATTTTTTGTCCAACTAAATGTTAACAAACAATTTTTTTTTAATTATAAAACTGTTTTTTCTAATTATGAAAAAAGAATACTTTATTTTTTTAAAGTTATAATTAATAGTGGTAAATAAGAAAATCTATTGTTACAGTCATTCTTGCTTAGGGATTAGTAACATATATAAATGCACATGAATAAAAATTCCATAAAATATAAATTGACATATATATATATATATATATATAACTCTAGTCTATTTGTTAGAAGTTTTGGAGGTTATTTGGGTATATTTTATGCTAGTATTTGAATATAATCCAACACGAATTTATTGGAATTCCAAGTTTAAGTTATAAACTCTTTAAAATTTAAGTAGTTCATAATTTTTTAAGGCATTGAATCTATATATAAAATAAAAATTTCATTTTAGAAAAAAAAAAATTATAATTTGAAAAAAATTGTTTTATACCAAAAACTCAAAAACTTACACTAATTAAACACAAGCCCATGCACTAGAAGAAAACTAAAATTAAAATATTTTTGAACAAAAATGTATATATATATATAAACAAATGAATAGATTTTGAAGGCATAAATTCATTTTAGTTGTTGGCTAGTTATTATGATTTACTTGATATGTTCTATTTTATAAAATGGAATTAATACAAATACATAATATATCTCGTCAATAAGGGATTTTATCTCAATATTTTAAAAAAGTATATGTGTTTTACTATTTAGGCATGTAAATTCATTTTGGGTGTTAGCTAATCATTGTGATCTTATAAATATAATTTAATATGTAAAATGGCATAAACTATGTTTCATGTCAATAAAACATTTTATCTATATTTATTTTTCTACTATGGTACACATGATATCAATTGAAATTGTCTTATATTATAGAATACCATAGTCATTCATCCATGTTACAAGAGGGGAGCAGAAAAATCAACTCATAATTTCATTTAAAAAGTGCAAAAATAGTTACAAAATACAAAAACCGGGACTGGAAAATTTCATTACTACTTTCATTTAAGAGATGTCAAAGTCATAGTGAAATTTGATACATAATACAAAAATGTACAACATGATGTGGGCCATTTTTCAAAGCCAATAATTATAAAAATATATATGAGGATCATTTCACAGAGCAGTTAATTAATTACTGGAAAATTGAACTTGTCACACTCATACAAAAACAAGTTGGTTTGATATCAATAAAGACAAACCCTGTGAACAACATAACTCCAAATACTTATGGGAATTAATAAATCCATTAAAAAAATCTAGTAAAGTGATGAAATATATTTATAATTAAACTTGAATAGCTTTCACAACAATGTTTGGATTCAAATTCAATAAAAGCATAGGCACTCGATCCCAGATAGTTCCACATTTAGCATCACAACAGTAATTTGAACATAGCAGTAAATCAATTACAGGAAAAATGAATCTGTCACACCCATAACAAAATAAGATGGTTGGATATGAATAAAGGTGCACCTGTTGGATAGACCAGAGTACTTTTTCTATGGCGTAAATGGCTAGCTTCAGTCAATATTTCAAAACCTTGAAAAGACATTAGATGTAGATGTTGTAGGAGGTGGTGGAGGTGTTTAGGATGTTGTTGTTGTTGTTGTTCTTAACCCATAATATATACATTTCATATGTCCTAGAAGGGTTGTGGTTTTATGGGAGGCTAGATGCATTATTGTTGTGTACTCATATGTTTTATTTATGTTATCAATTTGTAGTATCCTCTGTTACTGTTCTTCACATCCGCTTATAGATTATATTATGGAGTATTGATTCACCATTATTGAACGCATAGTACTGGAAGTTTTGACATCCATGGTACTCTGTCTTCTTGGGTCTCTTTTTTTGGTGATTTTTTAAAATTTTCCAATGATTTGATTCTTTCAATTGCAACTGTCTTAGTGGATGGAGTCATTGAATGCAGTCTTTCAAGTCTGACATTTGAAGGAACATTTCTTGTTTCTTGGGCGGGATTGGGTTATGGCTTGCTGACATATGATTGTGTTGTTGGGATTTAGATCTTTTTGGTTTATGATAATGTGGATGACACCTTCTCCCTTTGACTTTCTCGATTATCGTTAATGCTAAGTCTAGTTTCTATTTTTAGCAGTCTACTAGTAATTTCTCACATTTTAATACAAGAATCTCGTTTATACTTGGTTTAATTTCTATTTTTGGAAGTGTATTAGCAAACCTTCTCTCAAGGTGGTAGGTGGTTCAAGACGTGTGTGTGGAGTTATTTTTCTAAATTTGATGATATGTTGGGGAGTGTCTAGGTACATTCCCTGACCAAAAATCTAGATGGTGGTGTTATTCTTTGACAGATGTCACATCATACTTGACTGTAGTCTATATTTTATTATATATTATTCCTAGTGGAAGGGGTTGGTGACAGTATAGTTCTGACCACTATTAAATGTGTCACTAGTTGGGTTGTGTGGTGAGTCTTTACTCTGGTGTGATGGGGTGTACGTGACTCGTCTGGATGACATGGCTAGCATGGGTGGCCATTTTGAATCATTAAATTCCGATGTACCTGACCATGATGCATTTATATGTGCCACACTAGAAACTGGGATGGCCTATCTTAATCAACGTTCATAGGTGGGGGAAGGTGGTCCTTAATATTGTTCGCACTTTTCCCTCCCTCATGATCCTCAAATAGTTGGCAGGAATTCAGAGATTTGCGACAAGAAATATCCTTTGTAGGATACAGATTGTCGACAGAAGAAAAACTCCTATGGAAAATCTATTGCACTTTCATCATAGATGAAATTACATAGCATTGGACACGATGTTCTATGGGACATAATTATCAGCTTACAGAAACATGCACTTATCAGTGATTGGACATTTACTGATCATACTCCACAGAACATGCAAGACAGGATTAGAGCTCAATGGATGTTGATTATGGGTTATTCCCCTAAAGCAAGTCATCTTATGAATTCTTGGTACAATTTCACCTTCCTTCATCAGGAGGATCTTAAGCGCATCATGAATAGACCATGGTTTCAGGGCAAGATCCGGTGGTATGTTGGTTTCAATCCCTTGTATGATACTCCAAGAAACAACTATGTATGGGTGAAATTGTCGGGTTTGCCAATAGAATTCTAGACCAGAAATGTTCTTAAGGCGATTGGAGATGTGATTGGTCATTTCATATATATTGACCCTGACATTTTGGGCGCTCGAGACAAACAAGTTGCATGGATTTTGGTGGAACTAGGTCTCTTAGACAGGCTCCGAGAACATATTGACTTGGAATAGCATAATTTGTTACATAGACAAAGGATGGTTTACTAGGGTTTACCATTTATATGTATATTATTCCACCAGATAGGACATATGTTGGATCAGTTCCTAAGAATACACTTACAATTTTGTCATGGATGGTGTCGTGGTGGTCGATGGATGGATTTAGAAGCTGCAAACAAGGCACACCAAGTACGATGGTCAGGTACTGAGATAACTTTTGAGAAGTATCTGGGTAATTGTGATGTTTCTAATCCCTACCATACTCCTTCCACTTTCCCTTTCTTGGACCCTATTACTTATCCTGGTGATCACATAAATAACTTGACCACTAGGTGGGAACCAGATTCTACTACGATCGCCAGTTCCCTCCCTATGATGTGCCCCCTTCTACCTACAGGGCCATCTAATGATTGTGTGCTTGGTCCTTATTTGGATATCCCCTCAATGTCCTATCATGCTCCTAAAACTTCGCCTCATTAGAATCTTCAGCCTATACCTCTTATGGAGGACTCTCTTAGCTTGATTCAAATTACTTCTCCGCCACCACGAGACCTCCCCAATTTTGACCACTCTCCTCACAACTTGGTAGGTAGTGATATTGAAATTCCAATGAAAAACTCAGCTATGGATCTTTCCTCCCACACCATCCACCATGGATGATCTCAAAAATCCCCTATTTCCATTAGCCCCAATTCGGCTTGCAATGTTACGGTGCGGCATAATAGTGGTCAGGGCTCCCAATGCTACAAAACAAAGTTGATGGCTAAATCTCTTCATTTCATGGATTCTTCTAAATTAAGAGTCATTCCGATCATTTCCATTGAGTTATCCCAGGTGCTTGAAGAAGACTTTCCCACAAATGAGTTTTCATGATGAATTAAATTTCTTTGAATTGTAGAGGTTTGGGAGATATGTCTAAATGACTTGTCTTCAAACACCTTTTTGGATCAATTCAACTTTTCATCATTTTGTTACATGAAACTATAACTATGTCTCATAGGGACATTTCATATTTAAGTTTTTCTACCAGAGTGACATATGGTTGCAGTGAACACTTATAGATTATTTGGGGTTACGACTATTCTATGGGACCCCAGAACGACCAAGCTGAGGGCATACAAGTTTTTTAATGCCATTCTTGTATCTGGGTATATTCTTGGTTATGTGGACAAACTACACTTACTCAACCTGTATTCTTTTTAGAGAGATACAATCTCTTTTTGGCATACGATAGAGGCTTCTGATATCCTTAAAATTGGGTCTCTCATTATTGCCAACGATTTTAACGCAACTATTTCTAGGGCAAAAATTTGGGCGACTCAGTGTAAAAGGGATCCCTTGGTAGACAAATTAATAGACATTTTTTCCACTAGTCATCTGGTTGATATCATACCCTCTCTTCTCTCTCCTAATTGGAGCAATGGCAGATCTAGGGAACAATATATTGGTAAGCATTTGGATTGCTCCATGGTACACGAGAACCTCATTGAAATATTGGGAAATTAGAGATCCTAGTTGGATAGAAATTTAGTATCTTATCATCTCCTCATTGTTCTATAGTGGAGGATGGAACATCCCCATTTGGGAATTCCAGGGTCTAGGTGGAGGATGTTGAGGTTAATGAACTGATTGAAACCACCTGAATTTTCATAAAGAGGAATGATAATGTTCCTCCAATGATAAACATATTGGAGAAATTAAAATTATTTAAAAGAAAGGTCAGGATTTGGGAAAGAAATAAGAAGAAACCTCTGTGCAAGGAACTCAATGTAATATTGGTGGATATGGCACACGTTCGGAAGGATATGGAACTAGGAAACCCTTCTAATTCTATGTGGTAGTCCTTGAAATCCTTGGATAGCAACATAGGAAAATAATTCAGATAAAGAAATTACATGGAGGCTAAAAATCATAGGATTATGGCTTAGGGAGGGTTACAAGAACACTCGTTTCTTCCATAAATTTGCAAATTATCGAAAAAATAACAATACTATTTGGAATATTTTGGATTGGTATGGTGAATATATTTTTTCGACGAAGGAGATAAAAGAGAAGTTGTATATTTTTTTGAGATGTCCAATCAAGCTAGGGTAGGTGTTGATATTGAAGAGAAGATTTGGGCAATGAGGGAATACCCTCTGATGTTCAATGAAGAACAAAATAATGCATTGTATATCCTTGTCTCCAGCGATGAAGTTCTATAGGTCCTTAAGTCCTTAAAAAAAGATAAATGCCTAGGATTTGATGGTTGGATGGTTGATATTTTTCTACACTTCTTTGATTTGATGGATAAGGAGTTACATGATATGGTGGAAGAGGCATGAATTAATAGTAATGTTTCAGATGCTATAAACTCTACATTTATTTTTTTGTTTCCGAAATTGACAGATACTTCCAACTTCTCAGACTTTTTTCCTATTTGTCTATGCAATACTTGTTACATGATCATCTCTAAGATTATTGCATAACAGATAGGGGATTCTATGTCAAATTATATCTCCATGGAATAATTTGGTTTTATTAATAACAGGTTCATACGTGATGTTGTGGCTATAGCATAGGAAGCCATACATACTATACACACAAACAAATTGGAGGCTTTGATTATGAAGATTGAAGAAAGAATGCATATGAATGTGTGTTTTAGTCTCTCCTTCATCTCATACGCTCTAAGATAGGCCTATCTATCTTGATGGTAGAATGGATCATGGGTTGTGTCTCCATTATCCAATATTCATTGCTCGTGAATGAATTCCCATCTATTTTCTTCAAATGTCGGAGAGGTTTATGACCAGGATTTTTCCTCTCACCTTTGCTCTTTATACTCATAACGAATGGCCTCAACCATAAGATATATGCAGCATGCTCATCGGGTTTGTTTTGTAGCATTAAATTGGGATATTGTTCATATATTACACAGACTCTTTGTGGATGATTTTATTGCCTATGGGATGGTCGCCAGAGCACAATGGATGACATTGCACTACATCATTCAAATATTCGGGGAAGCTTCAGGTATGATGGTCAATGAAGAAAAATCATTAATTATATATTCTCATGGTGCACAAGAGGAGATTAGATACATTGATGCACCTTTCCATTTTCGCACACAACCCATATGGGATGGCTTCACATACTTAGAATTTTGACTGAAGCCAAATAACTACATAATTGTACACTGCCAATGGTTAATTGACAAATTACACAAGAAACTACATATTTAGGCATACTGTTAGTTAACCCTTAGCGGCAGATATATTTTGGCAAAAGAAGTTCTCCAATAACTAATGGTTTATTGGGTACATCTTTATATAATTCCGTCATATGTGATAAAAAAAATCAAAAGTATTATTCCTCACTTCATTTGGGAAGGAATAGACTCCAGATATAAATGTCATTTGATCAATGGGAGAAGATAATAGTCATGAAATATTTTGGTGGGTGGGGTATTCTGGACATAAAATATTTTGGATGGGCTCTCATCATCAAATCAATCTGGAGAGAACTATTCTAGGAGGGTGCATGGAAAGATATAATCTCTTATAAATATTTGTGGAATAAGGCATTGAATGAATGTATTAGAACTAGGAATATTGGACTCAATAATGGATCATGCATTTGGAATGACTTTCTTAAGATTAAAGGTTGGTTTCTCAGGCGGATGACATGGGATTTCAAATTGGGAAATAATGTAATTATTGGTATGGATAACATATTAGGATTTGAGGGCAATCACAAACTCTCCGATCTCACATTACACTGTATACATGCCAAAGGTTTCCGTAACAACCCTGGTAAAAAATCCATGCAAAAAATATAAGACCATTGTCATGGGACACATATTCCAAGCTCAATGGTGAGAAAAACATCATAGTGGGTGTTCATTTAGGTTCTTATGGCTAAAGAAAATTGGAAAAGGCAATGGAAAAGGATTTGGAAATGAAAAATGGAATTTTTGGCACATTTATTTATGAAAAGAAAGGAAATTATGAGAAAAGGAAGGTGAAAGGTCACAGGTTTCATGTAAGGAGGAAATTGAAGGAAAATAATGGAAAATGAAGAAAATAGAGGCCTCATTGATAGAAAGGCTTATGAGGATCAATTGATAAGTTTTTTCCTAGGTTTTGCATTGGATCAAGAAAGGCAAAGAAGGCAAGAGGAAGGAAGGAGCAAGAAAGGATGAGTAGGATCAAGCAACTACAACAATACTCTTTATAGGTATCGATTTTCATGTGTTTTCCTTGCTAGATATGGAATGAATGGTATTTCATGTGGTTCTTTTCTATTATGGCATGGGTTTTTCTCAGTATGATAGTGTTTTTAGCCTAGCCTTTCCATTTCGAGATAGCCATGGTGTGACGAGGTTCTCATGTTTTGGTTGATTTATATTACGAGATGGATTCGAAGCTGAGTGAGGTGGATCTCTGAAAGGAAGAGCACATAACCTAGTGATCCATGAACCAGACTCTCCATTGTGGTGAAGCCACTAACTTGGTGACCCATGAACTAGACTGTGGGTTGTGGTGAAGCCAAGTATTGTGTGTCTCGGTGGGCGTAGGAATCCTTGGCCTATTAATGGTGGGATATACAATAAAGCCTAGAGGTGGTTGCCCTTGATTATGCCTAGGAATAATTGTTGGCGAACGGTGGGATATACGGTAAATCCTAGAGGGTGGAGTCTTGGGTTAGGGCCTAGTATTCCTAGATCGGACTATGGATTTTGGTAAAATCTGAGAGACTACGAGACAAGAAAATTCCTCACAGTGTAGGTGGAGAAATCCGGTGGCATCCATGCTTTTTTTGGCCTAGTGATATAGTGGAGATCATGGTAAAGCATATTCTTAAATGTTTATTGTGTTGGGCTAATGATCTATGATGGATTTCGGTAAATAATGGTTTTTATTGACGAGGGTGAGGTGATGTAGCCTCGAGATGCCCTTGTTGGTTTTTCAAGTTTCAGTCCCACATTCATGCTTTGAATATGGCATGGGGGTGATTGGATGAAGAGAGATTTGGCTCAGCCAATCTATGGTCAGGTGGAATTTTGTAGTCCCATACTAGGTTGGATTTTGCATTGATTAAAAATAGCTTCTTTCCTTGGCATATTATGTGTAAATGTACTCACTTATATGTGGATTTTATGGCTTATGTATCCTAGATAATTCTGTTGTTTTTATGTTAGTTAGAAGCATGTATTTTGATAGTGATGATGCATGACTATCCTCATGTTTTTATTTTTAAATGAATGAACAATGCATCTATGACCTAATAGATGATAATGCAACTAATTATAGAAGGGGAAAATTACTATTAGCGATTCTCAGATATGTATGATACCCCTATGGTTAGATATGTTGTTTACACCCGTAGATTAGATAATTGTGATATGTTTGACGAAATGCCTTTCATGGCTAGTAGGCGTCCAGTCAAGCACCTATTTTGAAGGTGTCATTTAGTTCTATGCAGTGACCTAGGCTCTGGTCCTGAAAAAGTGGCTCATATCCCAGGGACGTAGGCACAACACTGGGTAGAAAAGTCCCTAGATGCTGGCATACCATGTTGTGGGAGCATCCAAAGCCCTCTAGACGCATGCATGCCCATATCAAGGGAGTGTCGAAGAGTGTAATCATCTAAAATCTCAGTGGCACCCAGGGTTTGGTTACCTGAGAGCTTGGGATGGTTCCTAAGAGCCTTCTTGTTGATGTGGAAGGTCTATATGGTGTGTTCCAATCAGTTCCACTTCCTTAATGTGACTTAAGAGGTCGAATCATCTCATAGTAGCTTCTTGTCCCATGTTTACCCCAGTTGGCTGGTTACTTGGCTAGATTTGGGAGGAGGGCATTACAGAGTGGTATCAGAGCATGGTTCACCCCTCGAACTAGATGGGCAGTGTGTTGGTCATGCATTCATGTTAGTTGCATATGTGTTCCTTATGCTAATAGTCCATGTGCTTGTTGCATTTGCATGGTGTTGATCATGGTTGTAGTGATGCCACCACGTGAAGGTTGAGAGTGTTGTTGTGGGATGTGTCGTCATGAGTGTATGGTTGTATATACAATTGTTATGCATGTCAGTGTCTATATGTTGTTATGCATGCATTGGCATGGTTATGGTTATGCATGTGCCGTAGGTTAGACATGCATTGTAAGGTCATTTTATGTAGTTAGGTCATCATGATGATATTGGTAATGCTATGATTCTAATGTGTTGACTGAGATAAAATAGGAGATGTAGACCATCAAAGTGAAGTTGCATCTTTCAACCTCGAGGCAAGAGCATGTCATCATACAGGTTTGTATGTTGGGCATGTAGGTAGTAGGTTAAGGATTGTTATATGAATTATGGATATGTGTATGCCTTTCATTCTATTGATGTTATGGTTACAGACATGATGAATTCTAGTTGATTAGTGTAGTTATATGCACATGTGTCAATATTCATGAATGATAGTAACTTGTGGTTGAATGCATTACTATTTTATTTAGATTATATAACTTGATGATTATGGTTATTATAATAAGATCTTGATGTTATATGTATCATACTAAGTTGGATTGGTCTATGCAAATGGTTAGGGTTATGACATTTAGGTATAAGTTAATATGTTGTGATATTATGTCTTATTAATCTAGACTCACTTTGCATATGTGATTATTATGCATGAATGAAAATTCTTTATGAGTTTATGATGTGAACATGTTAGATAGTGATTATTATGGATATCATGACCTTATTTATGGTTGAGTTGATATGTTGTGAATTTATATCATGCTAATCTAGCTTGATTGTGCAGACATGATAGCCTCCCCTGATATACATTAAGGTATGAATTTTCTTATTTCATTTATTTGGTGTTTGAGTGTTTGACTATGTCGTCTATTTGGTGTTTGAGTGTTGGTGTCTATTATGTCATCAATCTATTATTGAATGCTTAATTAATGGCATGATATGAGTATTTGTCTATAAGATTGCATCAAGAAATGATGTTGTTTTAAGATGATTGTACTAACACATAAGTGTTAAGACAGTTGATATGTACTTGAGTGTAAATAGATGATAGTTGTAGCATTATGTCTAATGACTATGAGTTGACTATGGATTATGACATGATTGTTGGTTTTGGAAAAGGATGATTTCGAATTAGTAGATATGTTGTCTTGATACCTAGAACATGTGGTTGACATGTGTGAGCAGCTGTAAGGTAACATTCTTGGAATTAGTATGACAAGGTAAGGTAACTAGTATGTTGTTATGTTTACTTATGCACTGATAGTTATGTGTTTAATGCAATATGATGTAGGGATTGCATGGAAAAAGAGATTACCATGAGATTTTGAAGAAGGCTCTGGTTGAGCTTTCCTTTGGAATCATTTTGAACAATGGGATTGATTCATGGTTTTTTTGGTTAGTCTTGTGCTTTCGGCATTTTATGATTTTCTTGTGCTTGAATTGCAGTTATGTTTATGTCTTATTCATGGCCACACCACATTTTTTTGCGGTGTCATATTGTTATTAATTTTCATGGGTTTCTTCTTGTTTGTTTCTTGTCTTGCCTTTTATGTTTTGAGTCGTGGGAATTGGTCGTGAAAAGAGGAAAGCTAGTGGAGCTTGGGGAGAGCTGGATGAAATATAGCAGACAATGTAAGACTAAGATAAAGTGGGTGCATGTATAAGGGAAGTTGAAGGAAACCATATGACATCTAGTTGGATTGGTTGGGTCTATTGAGGTAAATGGACGGTGATAGGACAATCAAGCGAATTGTAACAGAAAGGGTAAAGTAAATGGATGTGAGGTTTCTAGTGCCTTGGCTATGTTGGGAACTGTTGTTCTCAATATTGTGCATTTTGTAAAGGAAATTCTCTTAACCTTGGCCTTATAATATCCAGTAATTATGATGTGATAATGATTTCTTTATACTAATGTTTATAAGCATATGTGTATTTATGTGCATTGTTATTTAACAGGGTCATCAGGGATCATGATTGTTTTATGTTGATGTTTATATGTATGCATATATGTATATATGTCATTGTCTGACAAGATCGCCAAGGATCATTCTTGTGGAAGAATGATTGCTTATGCAGGTGAATGGCATGAAGAAATTCCTAGTTCATGAGGAATCAAGTGGGAAGAGTAGCCTGATAGACCTTTGAGGTCAGTATGATGTGGATATGAATTGAGATTATGTGATTATACTATGTCTATGTTTATGTTATGGACAAGCTAATGCTAAGAGACACATGAATTGAATGAAACTGTTGAGATCCGAGGCATACTAGGACAAACATTGATGGTGGAGGGACATTGGAAGCAGGTTGCTTGGTAGATATAATATGGTTTTGGATGTGTGGTACTACTGTTATGCATATGTTGTATATCTAGTACATGTTGCATCTGTGATGTTGTGTGCATCTGATGTTGTGTATATATATTGTGTGTACGTGTTGTTTATGCAATGTTATGTATAGGGTGGTAAAAATAGTGTTGTGTGAATATTACATATGCAGTGTTGGGTATATATTGTGCTATCTACATGTTGTATATGCAATGTTCTAGACATATTGTACTATGCACATGATGGATATGCAGTGTTGTGTGCATATGTTGTTGTGCGCATGTTGGATACGCGATGCTATGTACATATGGTGCTATGTACATGTTGTATATGCAAAGTTATGTACATATGATGATGTGTGTATGTTGTACAATTGGTTCTATGTACATATGGTGTTGTGTGCATGATTGTACAAGTGGTGTTGTGAGCATGTGGTTCTGTGTATATGTTTTGTAGGTGGTGCTATGTACATGTCACAAATATGGTGTTGTGTACACGTGGTGTCATGTACATGTGCATGTGGTGTTGTGTACACCTGACATTGTGTACATGTTGTACCGGTGTTATGATGTACAGGTGGCATTGTGTACAAGTTGTACAGGCGGTGTCATGTACATGTGATGTTGTGCACACGTTGTGTAGGTGGTGATTTGTACAGGTGGTACTATGTACATGTTGTACATATGGTACTAGTATACATGTGGTATTATGTGTATGTCGTACATGTTGTGTTTCATGCATGCGATACTATGTATGTGCATTGTGTAGTTGTGGTATCATGGCATGTGTATTCATTGTGTTGCACTTTGTCTATGTATATGTATTGTGTGGTACATCAGGTGTAGCTGTATGTATTGTGTTGTGGTGTACATCAGATGTAGGAGCATGTGTTTTGTTGTGTTGTACACTGGAAGTAGGAGCATGTATTTTGTGATGTCGTACATTGTGTGTGAATCCATGTGTTGTGATGTACATTGTGCATGTGTACATGATTGAGGGAAAGAAAAGGCAGTAGGCATTTGTTGGATGTGGAAACTGATCATTGTGTGTATAGAAAGAACAAAGGACAAAGTAAGGATTGATGAAGGATAAATATTGGTATTTTATTTAAGTTTTATTACACATGTGATCTATGATTTTGACTTGTGATGGTTACATGTGATCTTTTATTATGGGTTATTATGATTTCATGCGATTCATGATTTTAATTTATGATGGTTGAGTTTTAGCTAACCGAATCTGATATGTTTATTCATGATGATTTGATCAAACAATTTGTTTGACTTGTGAGAGGAAATAAACAGGATTGCATGTGTATCTTATTGATGAGCTACCAATTAGGTATGATGTGAATTTATTTCAATTTATTTTAAATCTGATGCAAGTTATGTTCTTGGTACAGGAAGCATGAAAATGTCTAGTTGGGTGGTTGCAACTGACTACAATAATTAGCAGCATCAGTGAAAGGAATTGGAATAGGTAGCAGTATGTTGTTAAAGCACTTCAGGAGCAGGGCCATTGTGGGACACTGGTACCCAATAGTGTCCATTGATTTCCATGAGCATGTTATGACCGATATGATGGTTTTGAGGTAGGTATATGCCTTGGTTGTTTGACCTTCCGATGCGAGGAAGCCTTGCCAAGGGATGGATCACCTGGGATAGGGGATGTCAGGGAACTTGGAAGGTGAGTGACTAGATGGAATGGGGTGGTCGAAATGCTTGAGGGACTGTGTACTAGAGAAGGAAGGTCAGGGATGGATTTTGTTTTGTCATTAGAATTTCTAGATGGAATCAAATGCACATTGGGAGTGTGCCCTAGAACAATGAGCAGGTAATGGTTCACTGAGAGGAAAAATGGCGCAGGATTGTAGCATTGGATATTGGATGCAACTTTGACTTTGAAAGTGGATTTTGGATCTCCTGGGAAGGAGGTGAATCCTAGTACTACTTTGAGGGTGGAGGTGTGATCCTATGGATTTCCTTGTTTCAGATATAGGCATCGTATCCCTTTATTTGTTGGTTGAGCAAATGTGCATATGTATGTATGTGTGTATTATTGTAAATACTGTAGCGAGTTGGATTTATAAAGCTCCATAGACATTATGATTATTTTTTGGGTGATGAAAATGTGTATGTGTGTATATGTGGTTATTATTGTAAATATCGTAATGAGTTGTGTTACAAAGCTGTAGTAAATGGTATGTTTTCCATATTTTAGTAGGTGCTCCTTGTAAATACTACAACAAGCTATGCCACAAAGCTTCATGGGAAATATGTTTTTGCTGGAAATAATACTGAGAGGGGGGGTGAATCAGTATTATCAAGACAAATATTTCCTTTTTCAACTTCAGATAATATACGCTACTTCAGTTAATAAAAACCGCGTATATACGCAACTTCAGATAAGGAAAACCACGTATATAAAGCAGACTTATAATTTGATTTATCTTTCAGATGTCAGTTATTAATCTGTGAATCAGAAGCAAATAAATAGTACTAGAACCACTGAACAGAGCAGAAGACAGTCACACACATGAACACAAGATATAAGGAGGAAACCCAATGTGGGTGAAAACCCCTTGCTGCAAATCGTCTCTATCTTCTTTTTAATTAGAAACTTCTCTTTACAATGTTTTGCACTGGTGCAGTTTTTACCAGTACGCAGGCTGCAACCTGCAGAGAGCTACAACTCTCTCTCGTTCTCCAAATTTCTGGAAGGGAGCTCCAACCCCCTTAGTTCTTGTACTAGCTTGAGATACTAGTACGCAGGCTCCTACCTGCAGAAGGCTGCAACCTTCTCTCTGCTTTCAGGGACCTCGTTTCATTAATTTTCAGATTGGATCCACAAGTAATATCAATCAAACATCAAGTATTCTTGCATCAACCAAACCCTTTTCACGAATCAAAAACTGAATCAGATAAACACTTCTCTGTCAGCTGTACCCAGTACACAGTAACTGTAATCAAACACCAATTCTGAACCCAGAACACTGCAGCACTAAAACAGAAGCAGCTAGAACATAAATCAAAATATGTACGCTACTTCACTATTTATAAATATGCGTGTATACGCTTCTGTACCACAACCAACCTGCGTATACGCTTCTTTCATTCACAGAAAAAGCGTGTATATGCACCTGCACTCCACTGAACTTGCGTACAGATCTATAAAGGATAATTTATTCTTTTTAAACATTCAGACATTAGTTAACCCAGATTTATAGATCAAGAGTGCGCCACCTATAACAGATCAAAATCATACAGAGATACCAATGTTCAAGCCTTGAGATTTTGATCCATCAATCGTCCTTATCCTTCTCACGCTTAGGTTCCTCCTTCATTCAGATCTAGATCTGCACCATAACCTAATCACCAGTATTCCAGATCTAGCACGATATCAGATATTCAATAAATCAGATGATGCTTAGCCACATGATCTCCTTCCTCTTTTATAGTTTTAGCCCTTCCACAATACCACAGTCCAAAACCATAATAAACCAATACCAAGGGCAAAAAAACCTGGGGACAACACTTCTGACGAGATACCATGGTCCAAAACCATAGGTTCAAATTCCAAGGACTAACAACCAGGGACCAAAAATAAATTTCCCACCATGTACGCACTTTTCTGTGCATAAAAGTGCGTCTATACGCATACGCGACTTTTGAATGTATAACCCACGTGTATACGCGTCTTCGGCAAGGTGAACCTGCGTATACAAGATTTCCTTCATTCTGAGTGCCTGAACTGAGATCTGTCACCAAAGTGAGTTGCCATCAAGGACAATACCTGAACCATAGCGCCACACCGGTGCCAAAATTCCAACAATCTCCCCCTTTGGACTTGATGGCAATCCCAAGATCCTCAAAGTCATTCTCCCCCTTTGTCATCAAGGGCAAAGGGCTATGCTCCCCCTGAGTGCATGCTGATATCTCTGCTCTGCTGTGCTGAACATGCTCCCCCTGACTGTAGGCAATATCTGCAAAAAGGAGTTCTTCAGGAAGAACCATGACTTATACATCATAAAAGACCTTCCTATCACAAAAAGACTCAATACATACAACCATCACCCAACCAAGTGGGGATACATCAGAAATTTACATATGACAACCAATTGCATCAATCATCCCAGGCATAGTGGGGAAACCAAAATAGGCTGTTACATGACCTTGATAAAGAAAAGATATACATGACATAGAGACGAAATATCAAGACTATGCAAATCACCAATAACTACTATCAGCAACATCTGACAATCACTGTATATATCAGCAACCATGTTCCCCTTCTGTTCTTCTTTCTGCAGCTGATCCACCTGAACCAAAAACAACTAGAACCAAGAGCTTCTAAGGTAATGCCAACAATGCATTATTAGAAGATTATCTGCTCCCCCTGAACCTGTGCCTGATGGTCTCTGACTGACCCATATCAGACTCTCTTCAACCAGAGTCTGTCCTTGCTGATTTTCTTCAGAACTCCATATACGCGACTGCACCTGCATAAATCGGCATATGTACACGGATTCCCCTCATCCAACTCGCGTACACCAACTTTTCTTTGAAACAGACAAGCTTCGACAACAGGATGAAGCATCAACTACTCCCAGCTTCTCTCTGAGATATTCAAAAGTTTCCCTGGGTAGTGGTTTGGTGAGGATATCAGCAATTTGTTCCTTAGAAGGAACATACTCCAACTTGACTTTTTTCTCAAGCACTTGTTCCCGAAGAAA
This sequence comes from Pinus tabuliformis, assembly GCA_031772625.1. Classification (NCBI taxonomy): domain Eukaryota; kingdom Viridiplantae; phylum Streptophyta; class Pinopsida; order Pinales; family Pinaceae; genus Pinus; species Pinus tabuliformis. Next base: position 1,096,559,833 of record CM062807.1, read on the forward strand.
GTGATATTTGATAGGTATGTGTTTGGTCTTTGAATGCATGACAGGATTCTTTGAAATGCTTATTGCACTTGTATTATCACATAAGATAGAGACAGGTGGAGTACATGTGATTTGAAAATCCTGCAAGGTTTGCATCATCCAAAGAAGTTGAGTGCAACAAGATGCAGCAGCCACATATTCCGCTTCAGCTGTAGATAAAGCAATCGAACTCTGTTTCTTGCTGAACCAAGATACTAATCTGGAACCCATAAAGAATGCACCACCACTTGTGCTCTTCCTATCATCCACGCTTCTGGCCCAATCTGCATCTGTGTAAGCATGAAGTGTGAGATCTGTATCTCTAGGGTACCATAAGCCATAGTTTTGAGTTCCTTGAAGGTACTTGAAGATTCTCTTGACTGCCTGAAGATGAGTTTCCTTTGGATTTGCCTGAAATCTTCCAACTATTCCCACTGCATGCATGATGTCTAGTTGGGTACCTGTCAAATAAAGAAGACTTCCAATCATAGATCTATAGGTTGGTTGATGCACTGCTGCCGATTCATCATTTGCACTGAGGCTGCATCCTGTAACCATGGGGGTACATACTGATTTTGAATCTTCCATGCCATACTTCTTCAGAATCTACTTGAGGTACTTGGTTTGAGACAAGAAGATACCGCCTTCATTTTGTTGGATTTGCAATCCAAGAAAGTATGTCAGTTCTCCAAGCAAGGACATTTCGAATTCTTTCTGCATCACCAAGGCAAAGCTTTGACTCATAGCTTCTTCATTGCTTCCAAAGATAATATCATCTACATACACAACAAGTATTAGTAATTTGTTATTTTCAATTTTTATGTAGAGATTGCTATCTGCTGATCCTTTTGAAAAACCTTGTTGATGAAGATATTTATCCAAACGATGGTACCAAGCCCTTGGAGCTTGTTTAAGCCCATAGAGAGCCTTTTAAAGTCTGCATACAAGATTTGGATCATTCCCAAGGATGAAACCATCTGGTTGCTCGATGTATACTTCTTCTTCTAAGTCTCCATTCAGAAAGGCTGACTTCACGTCCATTTGAAATACTTTGAACTTCTGAAAGCTTGAGAGAGCAAGGAACATTCAAATGGCTTCAAGTCTAGCAACGAGAGAAAAATTTTCTTCAAAGTCTATTCCTTCTTGTTGAGCATACCCTTTACAAACAAGCCTGGCCTTATTTCTAATAACTTCCCCATCTTCATTTAACTTGTTCTTGAAGATCCATTTTGTTCCTATGACATTCTTATCTTTTGGTCTAGGAACCAACTCCCAAGTGTTGTTCTTTTCGATCTGCTCAAGTTCTTCATCCATTGCCTTGACCTAGCATTCATCTTTGCATGCCTCTTTTACATTTTGTGGTTCAGTGGAGGAAAGTAATGCCAAATAGCTTGAGGCTTCTGCAATTGTTCTTCTAGTTTGTACACCTGCTTCTTTCTGCCCCAAAATCTGAGATTTTGGAGGATTCTTCTGAACGTACCTGGATGGAGTCTTCTCTTCTATCCTTGTCTGTCCCTCTAGTGCCTCTTGAGGTTCTTCATCATCATTTGTCTGATTTGGAGAGTAGTCTTCATCCTCATCGATATCTTCATGATTTACTTGCCTAGGGATGTATCCCTTTTCATCAACCACTACATCAAAGCTGTCAACAATTCTTCCAAGTTTTTTATTGTAACACTTATATGCTTTGATGTGAGGAGAATAACCAAGGAGAATGCCTTCATCTGCTCTAGGTTCAAGTTTGCCAAGCTGCTCATCAGTATTCCTAATATAGTATTTGCTCCCAAAAATTTTGAAATGCTTTACCGAAGGAGTCTCACCATACCAGAGCTCATGAGGAGTTTGAGTGCTCTTCACTTGGACATTTGTTTTGTTGAGAATAACAACCGCAGCATATGCAGCTTCACCCCAGAAGGTTGCGGGAGTTCCAGACTCATCAAGCATAGCATGAGCCATTTGTTGGACTGTTCTGTTCATCCTTTCCACCACTCCATTTTGCTGAGGAGTCCTAGCCATAGAGAATTCCCTTTTTATTCCATGTTCTTCACAGAAATCGAAAAATTCATTTGAGGTAAACTCCCCACCTCTGTCAGACCTGAGGCACTTAATTTTGTAATCTGATTCATTTTCAGCCAAGGCTTTGAAGGATTTGAATTTTTCGAATGCTTCGTCTTTGTGCTTCATAAGTCCTAACCAAACAAACCTGGAGAAGTCGTCAATGAATAATATCAAGTATTCTTCTCCTCGAGGTGACCTTGTCCTAAATGGACCACATACATCTGTATGGACTAGCTCAAGAGGCCTGCTAGCTGATCCTTCCTTCTCAGGAAAGTTAGTTCTAGTTTGCTTACCAAACTGACATGATTTGCATATGGTGTTGTCTGGTATTTTGATATCTGGAAGACCACGAACTGCCTGATATTTGCATGCTTTCCTTATTTGTGAAAAGCTTAGATGCCCCAACCTCCGGTTCCATAACCAATGTTCATCATCCTTGCTCAAATAGCATTGTTGTTGTCCTTCTTCAAATATGTATAGATTATTTGGAGTTCTTATGCCTTTGATCACTGTTTTTCCTGTATCAAGATCACGAACACTACATCCATTTGATTGAAATATTACCTCGGTTCCTTGATCGCACATCTGACTAACACTTAGTAGATTATGCTTCAAGCCATCAACATACAAAACATTTCCAGCTTTGACCTGTTCTTTCAAATGAGCAGTGCCTTTTCCTTTTATGGCTGCAGGGGTATCATTTCCAAAAGACACCTTCTTTCCCTTTTCTAATGCAGTATATGATTCAAGTTTTTCTTTATCCCCTGTCATATGCTTCGAACATCCACTGTCGATATACCATAGATTTTCCTGTCCTTCTGCATAGAAGGCTATCCCACATCTTTCTGGTTGTGGTTCCTTCATTCTCCATGTTCTGGCACTTGAGGTATGTTCCTTCTGAGTTGTCTTCCAAAACCTGCTCCTACATTCAGAATCTTCATGACCAAAGTTATTACAAATAGAACATTCAACTTCATTTTCAAGGGCCGAAAAGTTGTTATAAGTCCTTTTCGTGATTCCAGTCATATTCCTTTGTTTTTGAGCTTCTCTAGTCATGATTGTCTTATAGGAAACACATTGAGCTACTTTGTGATCAAAATTATGGCAAGAGAAACATTGTCCATTGAAGAAACTCCTGCGATTATCAAATCTATCATCCAACCGATTGTAGTTTCTACTGACATCCATTCTTGAGGCAAATTGGGAAGATTTTACCTGTGGCTGATTGTAGCTTCTGTTTGTCCTTAAGGTAGCTTGTCCCTGATTTTCTTGATAGTTGTTATTCGTTCTTGAGGTAAATTGTCCCTGATTTACCTGATGATTTCTATTAGGCCTTTGCTCGCTCTTCCTTGCTGCATCAAGATAACTTTTGGAGGTAGAAGCTTGAGATGTTTCTCCATTATATCCCAGACCTGTCTTCATTAGTGGAGAACGCTGCACATTGATAATCTCATCTAGAGTTTTAGATCCTTTAACAAATTTAAGATTAATAGCTTTTGTTTTCTCAATCTCCTTTCTAAGACAAACAATTTCACATTCCAATTTTTCAAGATGTTTTTCCCTTTCAGCCAATTGACATTGTAGAGAATCAATAACTGCACTTTTCTCTTCTAAGCATATTTTGAGATTAGTCATCTCTTCACAAAAACCTTCTACATCTATAGCATCCATGTAGTCATCATCTTCAAAAGCCATTAAAAGTTTATATTCATTACCTCATTCATCTTCGTCACTATTTGAAAGACCATCACTATCTTCATGAGTGTAATAGCTTTTCTTATTTGCATTCTGTTTCTTGTTCCATCTAACAGGTTCCTTTCCTTTGTCAATCTTATCCTTATGAGGACATTTGGCAGCATAGTGACCTACTCTTCCACAAACAAAGCACTTGAAAGGTAACTTACCTCGGAATCGTTTGGCACCCCTTTGAAGATTTTTGACAAAATTTGATTCTTCTTCTTCTTCTGACACGTGTCCTGATTCATAGTATTCTCCTTTGCCTGAAGCCTTGAAGGCAGCTTCTCTCCTGTCTGATGGACCTCCTTTCCTCATTTCATAAGCAGTAAGAATTCCGTGCAGTTGTGACATTTTAAGACTTTGTAGATTCTCCTTTTCTTCTATTGCAGAAACTTTAGATTCAAACCTAGGTGACAAAGATCTTAGAACTTTTTCAACCACAACAACCTCTTTTATTTCTTCTCCCAAGTTTTTCATACAATTAACAATCTCATCTACACGAAGAAAATAGTTAGCCACACTTTCATCATTATACATCTTGAGATTTTCATACTGAATCCTGAGGGTTTGAAGTTTTGCTCGTTTTACCTGATCATCTCCTTCATAGCTTAGGACAATCTTGTCCCATATTTATTTTGCTGATTTTAACTGCATAACTTTCACGAATTCTGATTGAGATAGACATCCTAGAAGAGTATTGACCGCCTTTGCATTTGTTTCATATTTCTTCTTCTCAGCTGGATCTGTAGGGGTAGCTGATGGAAAAGTATACCTTGTTTCTATGATGTCCCAGACTTCTGTACCCAGAGATTGAAGATAGGCAGTAACTCTTACCTTCCAATATACGAAGTTTGTCCCATCAAAAACCGGTGGCCTGATTGATGCTTCCCTCTCGTAGTTGCTCATGATGAAAGATCTTCCTTCAAGCGATCAAGCTTCTTCAGAAGGACCTGCTCTGATACCAATTGTTGGAAATAATACTGAGAGGGGGGGTGAATCAGTATTATCAAGACAAATATTTCCTTTTTCAACTTCAGATAATATACGCTACTTCAGTTAATAAAAACCGCGTATATACGCAACTTCAGATAAGGAAAACCGCGTATATAAAGCAGACTTATAATTTGATTTATCTTTCAGATGTCAGTTATTAATCTGTGAATCAGAAGCAAATAAACAGTACTAGAACCAGTGAAACAGAGCAGAAGATAGTCACACACATGAACACAAGATATAAGGAGGAAACCCAATGTGGGTGAAAACCCCCTGCTGCAAATCGTCTCTATCTTCTTTTTAATTAGAAACTTCTCTTTACAATGTTTTGCACTGGTGCAGTCTTTACCAGTACGCAGGCTGCAACCTGCAGAGAGCTACAACTCTCTCTCGTTCTCTAGCTTTCTGGAAGGGAGCTCCAACCCCCTTAGTTCTTGTACTAGCTTGAGATACTAGTACGCAGGCTCCTACCTACAGAAGGCTGCAACCTTCTCTCTGCTTTCAGGGACCTCGTTTCATTAATTTTCAGACTGGATCCACAAGTAATATCAATCAAACATCAAGTATTCTTGCATCAACCAAACCCTTTTCACCAATCAAAAACTGAATTAGATAAACACTTCTCTGTCAGCTGTACCCAGTACACAGTAACTGTAATCAAACACCAATTCTGAACCCAGAACACTGAAGCACTAAAATAGAAGCAGCTAGAACATAAATCAAAATATGTACGCTACTTCAATATTCATAAATCTGCGTGTATATGCTTCTGTACCACAACCAACCTGCGTATACGCTTCTTTCATTCACATAAAAAGCGTGTATACACACCTGCACTCCACTGAACCTACGTACAGATCTATAAAGGATAATTTATTCTTTTTAAACATTCAGACATTAGTTAACCTAGATTTATAGATCAAGAGTGCGCCACGTATAACAGATCAAAATCATACAAAGATACCAATGTTCAAGCCTTGAGATTTTGATCCATCAATAGTCCTTATCCTTCTCGCGCTCAGGTTCCTCCTTCATTCAGATCTAGATCTGCACAATAACCCAATCACCAGTATTCCAGATCTAGCATGAGATCAGATATTTAATAAATCAGATGATGCTTTGCCACATGATCTCCATCCTATTTTATAGTTTTAGCCCTTCCACAATACCACGGTCCAAAACCATAATAAACCAATACCAAGGGCCGAAAACCTGGGGTCAACACTTCTGATGAGATACCATGGTCCAAAACCATAGGTTCAAATTCCAAGGACTAACAACCACAGACCAAAAATAAGTTTCCCACCATGTACGCGCTTTTCTGTGCATAAAAGTGCATGTATATGCATACACGACTTTTGAACGTATAACCCGCGTGTATACGCGTCTTCGACAAGGTGAACCTGCGTATACAAGATTTCCTTCATTCTGAGTGCCTGAACTGAGATTTGTCATCAAAGTGAGTTGCCATCAAGGAAAATACCTGAACCATAGTGCCACACTGGTGCCAAAATTCCAACAGTTTTTTTTTCAATGGACTCACTAGTTATAGGTGTCATTGAATACCGATGATGGTGTTCCACCAAGGTGGAGGGTTCTGTAACAACCCTAGTTAAAAATCCATGTAAAGAATATAAGACCATGATCATGGGACATGTATTACAAGCTGAATTGTGGGAAAAGCATCCTAGTGGGTATTTTAGCTATTATGGCTAAAGGAAATTGGAAAAGGTAATGGAAAAGGATTTGGAAAGGAGAAATGACATTTTTGGCACATTTTTTTATGAAAATAATGGAAATTAGGAGAAAAGGAAGGTGAAAGGTCACAAGTTTCATGTGAGGAGTAAATTGAAGGAAAATAATGGAAAGTGAAGAAATAGAGGCCTCATTGATAGAAAGGCTTTTGAGGATCAGTTGGCAGGTTTTTACTCAGGCTTTGCATTAGATCAAGAAAGGGAAAGAAGGCGAGAGGAAGGAAGGAAAAAGTAAGGAAGAGTAGGATCAAGAAGTTACAATAGTATTCTTTACAGGTATCAATTTTCATGTGTGTTTCCCTTGCTAGATTTGGTATGCATTGTATTGCATGTGGTTCTTTGTTGTTATGGCATGGGTTTTTCCAGGTGTGAAAGTGTTTTCATCCTAGCCTTTCCATTTCTGGGTAGCCATGGTGTGATGGGGTTCTCATGTTTTTGTTGAGCTAGATTATCATATGGATTTGAAGTTGAGTGAGGTGAATCTCCTAAAGAAAGAACAAATGACACAGTGATCCCTGAACCAGAATATGGATTGCAGTAAAGCCACTGGCCTATTGCCCCATCAAATGGACTTTTGGTTGCAGTAAAGATAGGTATTGTCTGCCTTGGTGGGTCTAGGAAGTCATGACCAGTTAATGGAGGGATATATGGTAAATCCTAAAGGTGGTTGCCCTTTATTAAGCCTCTGAATCCTTTCCAGTGAATGGAGGGATACATAGTAAATATTAGAGGGTGGAGTCTCGATTTAGGGCCTAGTGATCCCTAGATTAGAGTATGGACTATGGTAAAGCCTGAGAGAGTATGAGACAAGAAAATTTCTCATAGTGTATGGAGAAATCCGGTGGCATTGATACTTGTTTGAGACTAAATATCTAGTGGAGATCATGGTAAAGGTTGCTATTGCATGTTTATTGTGTTGGCCTAGTGATACAAGATGGATTATGGTAAAGCATGCTTTCTATAGATGAGGGTTAGGTGGTGTAGCCTCAGGATGCCCTGGAAGGTTCTTCTGGTTTGAGTCCCACATTCATGCTTGTAATATGGCATGGAAGTGATTAGTTGAAGAGAGATTTGGCTAAGCCAATCTATGGTCAGGTGGAAGGTGGTAGTCCCGTACCGGGTTGGCTTTTGCATCCATTAATAAGAGGTTATTTCTTTAGCACCTTATGTGTAAATGTGCTGGATTATATGTGGATTCTATGGCTGATTTATCCATGATATTTTTGTTGTTATAATTGTGGTTATAAAGCATGTATTATGAAATGTTGATGTATGGTTCTCCTCATGTTTTGATTTGTAAATGAATGAAAAATGTATCCATGACCTAATAGATGATAATACAACAAATGATAGAAGGGAACAATGCTTCTCAGTGATTCTGAGGTAAGTATGAGACCCCTATGCTTAGATATGTTGTTTACACCTCTATATTACATATTTGTGATAAGTTTGGTAAAATTCATGTAGGGTTCTGTTGATCGTGCTGGACCCGCCAACATGTCATGGGATCTTCCCTGTTAATAAGTCCCAATTAGACCTCAAATCGTTTGGTGTAGGAGTCCTAGTAGTGGGTCGTACGGTAATGCCTTAACCATGGTTTCACATAGAGGCAAGTAAGATGTCCCTGTTGGTAGCAAGGGTGTGACATATGCAATAAGTCAAGGATGGTGCATGAGCGGTTCTAACACACAGATGATGAGATGAGTGAACCACTTGGAAACCTATGACAACACGGAGTTAACAAGCTAACACATGAGATAAGATGCATCACAGCATGCAAGGCAAGTAATCTAGCAATCCCAAGTGATGGTTAAACCAACACCACATTCTAGAGAGAATCATACATACATATACAGAAAATAGCTACACATGCATGTGTAAGAAAACAGATACATATATCATTTAGAGTAAACAAGATAGGTAAAATACAATATGACATATGCATGAAACATGTTTGCTCTGTTATATTAAGAAGTGTATGTCCAATCACTAGTTTCAATAGCAGAATGTTATAGTAGCTGTCGCCTACTCCTCCAAAGAGATATACTAGCTCTGCGTAGTGGATAAGCCAAGGCTCGTTACAATACTATCCAAACTCCCTCCAAGATAGTCCTACCAGAATTATGGCTAAAAAAAAGCCTCTACAATGACTTATGAGGGACCATATATAGCAAAGGCTTGGGTGGACCTTGACATTCCTGTTTGTGACAGTTTAACTACCCTCATGACTCTTCACCTACTCTATGATTGTTACATCCAACTATCGACACTTGAACATACACTTGACAAGACGTTACATGATAATGCACATGTACCCATGTGAGACAAAATGTCTTGAGCAAACCATGCAAGAAATCACCATGACTCAGTAAACTGTTGGAAGACCAACTCTTCAACATCCTCACGGTGGTTGATAGTAGCAAACTGATACCAAGCTCGGTAGTCTATGATGGTCTCTGTGTACTCTAAGGTGACATCTTTTTGGAAATAAACTCTTGCCTCCATAGCATTTGGGTACACTGCTCGGGCTCCTCTGTCCAACTCATCTAAAAGGATGTGAATCGTTGTCTTGAGTGCGACCGAATCAACAACATACTTGTGCATGGTGTCTGCACTGATCACCAAGTATGGGCTGTTGGCTATGCACATCAACTTGTCAAAGTACGAGTAAAGCTCCAGTTAGACCCATGCCTTTGTCTTCGTATGGGTGAGTTTCCCAATAGATGGGATCACTTGTGCGCCACAACAACATTCATACTCTTGAATACATGTGCATAGGAATCTTGTAGACTAGTGATGATCTATGTGAGATCTTCATTGTTCCAGATCTAACTCCGTATGCATGACTTTAGCTCAAATACTCTTTGCTTCATCATCTTAGGCAAGTGTAGTGGGGCTCCCTTGTATCTCATGGTCCATGTTTGCATGTAATTAACAGCAGCATGCACGTTCAACAAGTTAAGTGCCCTCCTAACACATCATTGCTACCAACCGTTGAGATGGACGACTGCCTTATGCATGGTACCAAACTTGCAATACAATGCCCGCATGAATGACTCAAGGGACAACACTTCATCTAGTTTTTCCTTCTTCAACTCGACATGTGCCCTCCTAGCACATTGTTGCTGCCAGCTGTTGAGATGGACAACTGCCTTATGCATGGTACCAAACTTGGAATACAATGCCCACATTAATGCATCAAGGGACAACACTTCATCCAGTATTGCCTTGTTCAATTCTTCTTGGACAGATGTTGCAACGAATTATCCTCCTCGCTTGGTTATCTATAGCTCCTTAGCCATTCGCTCGTTCTCGGATATAAGGAAGTGAATACTCAGGCTAGTGGCTTCAACATATACTCTAGTAGCATCAACCAATGCTATTGGATGTTTGTGCATGTCAGACATGCTCACTCGTTGCTCAAACTGCATAGGAGATGTATGATCATCTAGAGTCGACACTCTGCGAGATTGCACAACTCTATGTTGAGAGTCGTCGAATGAGATGTTGTGCATCTCTCCTTCTAGCTGACCTCCAATGATCTCAGTGTCTCCTTGGTCACTTGGGACTTTCTTCTCTTCTCCATGCGGTGAAGTTGGTGGGTCGACCTCTTGGTGGTGTGGTATGAGGTTGATGCATTGCTCTGATTCCTATTGCTACATATTCGTATCGATATGTTCAAGTGCTTGCTCTATCTCCTAAGTGAAGTCCTTCTCCTACGATGGTTCACCTTATCTACCTAATGCCAGCTATTCTGATGAGTCTACTACCTGTACGGGTGCAGTTTCATTTGTCTGTACAAGTTGTACCCCCTATTGTACCTGTTCCTATTGTGCTTCCTTCTCCTATTTGTGTTCCTCTTGTTCCTTCTGGAGTTGCTCCTTCAACTCATACAAATACTTCTATGTTTCCTCCATTCCCCATTTCTCTGTATGCCTTTGTGCATTTCTCTAGTCGTGTTGTTGCTTGTTTGCAACTATTGCCAAAGTTGCTTTCTGTACAAGTGGGTCTACTCAGAACTTGCAGTTTTTCTCTTCCTCAATGTTGTCGAAAATCTTCCTCTTGCCCTTGTCATGCACAGATATGTTTACCTCTATTGCTGTTGTTATTGGTGCTCTTCGGGATGCTGCTTCACGCTGCTTCGTTAACCATTCCAGAGCGAGGCCGACTGGTTCATTGAGTTTGGAGAAGCTGTAACAATATCTTCATGGGTCTTCCTCCGCCCAATGACATGACCTGTGGATCCAGTTAAATTGTACTCTCACGCAGTTGTCTTTTAGAAGACAATGTGGGTCATATTGATTGTAACGTCGAGCATCGAATGGATATTTATTCATCTTCTATTCTTTAGCTTCCACATGTTTGAAACTCCATATCTCGTATAACCCGATGCGCAACGGAAGCGCTGGAAAAGTTTCCTTCCACTTTCGGTGTAGCCTAGCTAATAATCCTACCGAGATGTGATATGATACTTCTTGCATGACGAGTTTGTCCAAGGAAAACTTCGGTAGAACATGTGGAGGCTTCTCTGCACTATACATCTGTATGAAGGTGCACGACAATGAGGCATACCAATTAGCTATGTCGATCAGTGCCTCCATTGCTGCCTTCGACATGCAGTGTGGATCCTGTTTGAATATCATCTTATAAACCAGGGTGACAAAATGATCAGAAACCATGTGATAACTCCTCTGAAGCTTCACTCGGACAACATCTTACAATAAGTGTTCACAGAGGTCTCCACCGATGTCCATGCCCACTCCAAGCCTGGGACCTCCTAAGGGGCACAGATTTCATCCAAGATGTAATCAGACATGTATATTTATGCTTACCCACCTTTGGGTGGCTGTCAATCCATTGTTACCTATTCCTTAAGATGATGAGCCAACATGTTGGACAAGTTTCATGCTTTGCCTTCCATGGCCAATTGGGCCAACGCGATCACCCAATTATGTGGGAAGGTTTTTGTGCTTTATTTGCAATACAGATGGCATGAATAGATGACCAAGTATTGATACACCTTCCGTAGTATCTTCATCTTGTAGACCTGGTTGGGTGTCATCCTAAATTTAGCTAGCTCCTTCAGCCAATTCTTCAAGATATCTCTGGAGTTGGCATTGCTGCTGGGTATGTTGAGGGAGTCTCCATAGTGATCACGGGCTTTGACATATGATGCATCTATTCATAATCCTATGCCCTAAAGGTAGAAATATTTTTCCCACAGACAATTCTCAATGTCATCGTCTTAGGAACAGTGTGCGAGACAATCCAATATATCGTGTCTATGCATGGGAACATGGGATATCTTCATGCAATCTAATACAAGTCAGACTTGTGGATGTTCACATAGACTTGACGGTCTTCAAGGTCTTCCCCAAATGTGCCTGCAAATACATCATTGACATCTTGCTATTTCAGCTTGATGTCCTTGTTTACAATCATCTTGGTGTCTTCATAGATCGATAGACTTGTAGACACACTCAACTGCTGCTCCAGTTGCACTTCCCTGAGTGTCCTTTGATCCTGCTCTCTTGGAGGACATTGATCCTGAATTACTGAGAGATGGAAGAACACCTGCTAGATCTGGAGACAGAGCGACATGCATGGCAAGAAATATGTTATCTAAAACCAAAGCAAAGTTGAGAAACGACATGCAACATACTTGGGAATTGACTAGCAAGGATTGCACAATTTTTCTTGGGAGGCTTGGAGGCTGGCTACTAGAACTGCGCAAAAGGCAGTATGGGCTATCTAGGAGGCTAACTGACTACTGGAATTGCGCAATGCGCAATCAAGGCTGGTGTATTGGCTGCTGGAATTGCGCAATGCACAATTTCAACTGGCAATGGTTGGAGGCCCAGTGACTGCATTACGCAATTTTCTGGAACAACAGTCACTATCCCTCAGAATTGCGCAATGCAAGACTGGAGGAGATTCATTGGGAAGAAATGCACATTTTCTGAGTGGAAGGTAGAGCCTTCCCTCTTAGGATTGCACAATATTGTCTTGTTGAGGCATAGTCCGAGCTAAGACTGCCCAGACCCATTGATAGGCAACTGAAAGAAAATGTGAACATGAATGCATGGTGATACTGAGTGTGAGTAGAAATGAATGATTGTGCATGCAAACAATGAATGAAATATTCAAAAAGTGGAACAACATGCATGTGGGTGAGGTGAGTCACCAAATTGGCCATTGTTCGTGTAAAATAATTTCATGCATGCGACAGCAATGAGATGCTAACAAAAATTGAAATGGTACTAGTACAAGCTATTATGCATGTAAACGACAGCAAGCATTCACCGAAATCAAGCAAACAACACTCACACAAGCCAAAACACAAAAAGAGGCAAAAATGTTGCAAAAGACAAGTTAAGTTGACTTACCTAGAAAAAGTTGAGCTAGACGTGTTGAAGACTCCTGGATGTGCTGTGGGATTTCAGATCTCCAAGATCGATGTGAAGAAATGAGCTTTGAAGCGTCAAATAAATAAGTTTGAGGCTCATGATGCGCATGCCATAAATCTAGGAAAAAGAGACACTTGGAGGAAATATTCTAAAACTATCTTTGGATGTAACCTCCAGTTGCTAAAAATAGCTCCCTAAAATCTAGGGATCCTTTTTTCATGTTTCTTTTTCTATCCCGGGAAAAAGCAGCCCATGCATGTAAGTCAAGTTTTCTCGGTTCCAGGTGGATATGATCAACTCAATGGCACATGGAACAACCTTCTTAGCTGAGGGGAAAATTTGGTCATTTAAGGGAGGGAGCAGGGCTGGCTACCTAGAGGGATTGTACAATTTTTGGGCAGATTAGCTGACAGTTGCCCAAGATTGTGCAACTTTTGGGCTAAGCAGTCGTGCTGGGATAAATTGCACAATTTTCTCAGTGAAGGGTGGTGGTAATATTTGTGCAATTCTGGAGACTAGCAGGCTGCAAGACATGATTACGCAATTTCTGGAGGGAAGGTTGGTTCCCCTCCAGAATTGTTCAATTTCTCGAGGGAGATGCTTAGCCTGTAGATGGACCAATATTTGAGAAACAACCTATTAGGGGGATGTAACAACCGATCATGCACAGGCTAGCAATCTGCTAGAAAATCAGTGAAGCTTGTGAACTTGACAAGGCAAGAAATGTTGTTGAGGTTGGTTGGTAGGGAGGCTCCAAAACGAAGCTAAGGAAAAATTTTGGAGGGTGGTTGTAGCCGCTATAACACTTGATGACAGACTAGTAGAACTCCAACTCTGTGAATGGACCTTTTTCATGAAAAGCAAGTCTAACACCTCTGGAAGTATTGATCAATGCTAAGTTCATCTTGGTTTCCACACTTGATTGATTGTAAGATGTAGCATCTGCCAAGATCTTGGTCGATTGACACACATTCCAAGCCAAGTCAACAAAGTTGTTTTGATTAGGGTTGAGGGGTATGTTGGTGCACAAGCAGTATAGTTGTCAGAGTCTTAGATTCATCTATGGTGTTGTTTCGCTACCAGCAGGCCTGGACAATACCCTAGTAGAGTTACACAGGAACACAAGCATTGCTCCACTGCCAGCGAACCTGGTTAGTACCTCGACAGAGTTACTTGGATCGCCTCTCTATGCAGGGAGCCTTTCTCTTCTTTTGCCTTATTCATTTTTCATTTTGAAATTTTTTCACTTTTCATTTTTTCATTCTTCATAACTGTGCATAACACTTACTCATTTTAGAGGTGGAAGAGGGATCTTAAGTTATTGAGAGTAGAAGAGGTTGTTACTTCAGAGAAGTAGTTTATTATATACCGTTGATGTGCTTGTTAAGGTTTTCCCTCTCACCTTACTCTACTTGATTGAGCTACAAAGGGTTGAACCAAAAACAACTAACTAGAGTAGGTGACACTATTTAGTACGCAAGCGTTGTGTTTTCACCAAGGTTCACTTCGAACAACAAGTATTTTCCTCTTACGTATCATGGAATAAAAGTAACAAGTTCTTCATACCGAGGTAGGATGATAGATAACCAAGTAGTGATAGTTGTACAAGGCCTCTTGTACTTTACCCAGCTTCTTTCAAGAGTCATAGATGGTTTCATGCGAAACTAACCTATGGTAAAAAAGCAAGCAAGCAAACAACAAAGAAAAGCAGGAGTAGAAGTAAATGTGAAAGTGAAATGTGTAAGCAAACAAGAAAGAAGACAAACATATGATAATCATGTTATTGTTTCCTTTAAGTAGATGATGATGGTAGAGAAAGATGTTGCACTTTACTCTACATATGTCAAGTCCTAGATTATTTGAAGGAAACTAAGGATGGGATCTTCAATAATAACTCATCAATTGCTCTGATAACCATAAATAAAATCTTTAGTCATTAATTAATTTTGATGAATTAATAACTTAAGAATGTCAATATTATTATAAATATTTTAAAAATTAATATAGACATATACTTGACAATTTAAAAGCAAGTGTTTTTATTATTTAACTTTTCACTATCACAAAAATAAACTTTTAAAAATTATTTAATATTATATTACATCATTAATATAGTGCAAGTTATTTCATATATTAACACTATTAATTTTAATAAAAACAAATATAGATTATTTATATATATTAAAGAAATATGCATATTTTTTATTACCCGTGGGGTGACATATCTGATTGCATGATTATCGTTGTTGGAAATGGACACCAAGATAATGGCCAACAAAATACACTTTGTTTTATGTATAGAAAGATATAGTTGCATGTCATAATCAAAATATTTAGAAAATCAATGTTACAAAACTCGATTTAATATGATACCTAGGGTGTTGTCAAATCTAAATTAGTTTTGAACTCTTTGAAAATAAAATACAGTAATCTTTGAAAAATCTATTTATAAAGCTCTTAATTAACAAGCTACATAGTAGCCAGTACCTCCCCCTAGTTTTAAATATGGCTAGATTAAACTTTATATATATATATATATCTATATATATATATATATATATATATATATATATATATATATATATATATATATATATATATAATTTAACAAAATCTAAATTTTAAAATATTTTAACAGATTGTTATATTTTTTAAAAATTCGACCAAACCTAAAAGAAAATACGAAAAAAAAATATTTAGTAAAGAAAATCATAATTTTGCTATATAATGAAGTTTGTAAATTAAATTAACTAGCAATTGCACCAAATGTTGCAAAGGAAACGACGTAAGGCATAAATTGCGGAAGAATCATGACATATAAAAATCCATTACGCAGGTGCATACTTTGTCATTAATTTATCCTCTTGGATCTAACGACCCAAACCACTACATATTTTGGGAGCTCTGGAGATGGTATCAACCTCTTTCCCATTTGCAAACTGCTACACCACTGGATATGCCTCCCAAATCGTTGCATATTTTGGGAGCTCTGGAGGTGATATCAACCTCTTTCCCATTTGTAAATTGCTACACCACTGGATATGCCTCCCTACATTAGTGGTTGGCTGATTGATAAGCCATAACATTCGAATGTTGAAGATGAAAACTTGCAAACATAAGCATAAGAATATTGATTCCCAAAACATTCTTATGTTTCTAAGCAAATTCCTTTTATAATATTTTACTTAAGATGAGATCTGATTAGTTGATTAGTTGTTTTGGCAAAGTGAGCGCTAACTAAGAAATAATATAAATAAAAAATGCATAGTGCTTAAGATTAACCATGCCTTCATTATCCTACAACTAACTATTAAGAAACCTTGGACAACCATTTGTCCTAAGAAGGAAGCTGGCTTTGGTGCCCATCAAGATACGTCATAACTGTTGCTACAAGTCTAACATTGTGTCTTCCTAAGGAAGCTGTCTTTGGTGCCCATCAGGCTTTGGTTCCCATCAAGATACGTCATAACTACTGCTATAGGTCTAATCGTGTGTCTTCCTCCAACAACTGCTAAAAATCCAGAAGTGGGAAATGTGAACTTCCTCTTCCAGAATAGGAGGTTCATAAGGCTTAAGATGATTAACATTAACCACATTGTGGAAGCAAAGCTAACAAGTGGGAAATGTGAACTTCCTCTTCCGAAATAGGAGGTTCATAAGGCTTGAGATGATTAACATTAACCACATTGTCGAGGAAAAGCTAACAAGACAAATCTAAATGACATGCATTCACACCAACCCGCTTGAAAATAGTACATGGACTAACCTGCTTCAAAATAGTACATGGACTATAGTAGATGGGCTTGAGTTTATGATGTCACTTGAGCTTCCTAGATGACATGCATTCACACCAGCCTGCTTCAAAATAGTACATGGACTATAGTAGATGGGCTTGAGTTTATGATGTCACTTGAACTTCCCTTTCAAGAATAGGAGTTTCATAAGGCTTGAAATGATTAACATTAACCACATTGTGGAGGCAAAGTTGGCAAGGCAAATCTAAATGACATATAAGGCTTGAGATGATTAACATTAACCAAACTGTGGAGGCAAAGTTGGGCAAATCTAAATGACATGCATTCACACCAACCCGCTTCAGAATAGTACATGGACTATTGTAGATGGGCTTGAGTTTATGATGTCACTTCTCCTTAAAACACAATTTATCTAGATAAAATTAGACTCAGTCACCTATGTAACCATTTTTATTTTTACTTAGTAACATTTACAAAATTATAAAAAAAATTATCTCCAATCAATTTTTGGGATAAATTTTTTTAGGGTTGCCACCTATTAATACCTAAAACAATTTTAAAACATAAAAAATATATTTCCAAATCATTTTTATTTCCATTTTTATACTCAAAATCAAATTTCCATTTCTCTACTTAAAAACCCAAATCTAGAATAGAACAAAAGCAAGAGTGTATGTGCATATTCTATATTCGTTTAGTTGTTTAGTTGTTCACGTCTTTGATTGGTTGTTCACCTCTTTTATTGGCAAATTTCCATTTCTCCACTTATAAACCCAATTTCCTTTTCTCCACTTATAAACACAAACTTATAGCGAAACAAAAGAAAACAAGAATGTGCTTGGTTCGGCAGTTCACGTCTTTGATTGGTTGTTTGCCAAATTTTCATTTCTCCTCATACCTAAAGAAATTTTAAAACATAAATAATATATTTCCAAATCATTTTTATTTCCATTTTTATACTCAAAATCAAATTTCCATTTCTCTACTTAAAAATCCAAATCTATAATAGAACAAAAGCAAGAGTGTGTGTGCATATTCTATATCTGTTCAGTTGTTCATGTCTTTGATTGGTTGTTCACCCTTTTATTGCCAGATTTCCATTTCTCCATTTATAAACCCAAACTTATAGCGAAACAAAAGAAAATAAGAATGTGTGCGCACATTCTTTATTCATTTGGTTGTTCACATCTTTGATTGGTTGTTTGCCAAATTTCCATTTCCATTTCTCTTTTATTTCCAAATTTCCATTTCTCCAGTTGTAAATCCAATTTCCATTTATCCACTTATAAACCCTAACTTATGGCGAAACAAAAGAAAACGAGAATGTGCGTGCAAATTCTTTATTTGTTCTGTTGTTCACATCTTTGATTGGTTGTTTGCCAAATTTTCATTTCTCCTAATACCTAAAACAATTTTAAAACATAAAAAATATATTTCCAAATCATTTTTATTTCCATTTTTATACTCAAAATCAAATTTCATTTCTCTAAGCTATCTTGTCCGACACAACCATTATTGTTTTAGGGAGTGCCAAGAGAGGAGCGAGAGAAAAGAATCAACTGCGGTACTCGACCAGAGAAAGGATCTACTCATTGGAAACTAATCTAGGTCTACCAAAGAATCCATGTTCACCTCCAGGAGCTTCGAACGGTTAGCTTCAACCATGTTTGACGATCTGCCAATAAACTAGCGGACCTTCTGGCCAACCAAGGGGTGAACAATGCTGATGGCAAAATGGTGAAAAAGTGGCAGGAGATACCTCAAAACCATTTAAAGGTTCTCTGCGAAGAACAAGCCGCAGAGGACAGAGAAGTGTTTAGATATCGGGCCAAGTTGACAAGCATGAATTGATTTTTCCAGCAAGAACTTATACAACCTATCAGTATGTACTTGGTAGAAAGGCAAGCTAAAGTATGTCTCATTTTATCCCAGAGTCAGTTGAACGAGGTTCTCAGTTCATCGGTAGACAAGTTGTCGGGTCTTTTCCCAAACAAGCACAGTATCGGATTCTGATTCTGTAGCAAGAATAAACAGAATGCGTGGTTAGTTTTTCCAGCAACTGGAATTTTCCCTCTTTTTGCTTTCAGGCTTGAAAACCACAGCATGGTCAATTTTCCGGAGATAGCGTGATTCATGAGTGGTTTATGGTTTTGCAGTTTCAAGAGAAATCCCATAGAGATTGTAACACGTGGCAGGTTGGTTGACTTCGAAACTGCCTTCGATCGCATAACATCTCTCAATCGTGTTAGGCTGTGCGATATGATTTCTGGCCGTTGGATCTAGCAGCCAGGATCAACAGTTAGGATCAAATGTGTTGTTTCTGTGGGGCCAGGTGAGCTCTATCCATTCATCAGGTTTGGCACATTTTTTACCTCTTTCGTGGTGTGTGGATTTTGCACAGTCGGGGGTGTCTATGGTCGTATGATGGCTCTGGGACATGTGTTTTATCCGGAATTTCCCTAGTGGGTGGGGGCTCTTGTAGCCTTTCCATGTTTATTTCTCAAAAGTTTGGTGATCACTGTAGTAACTTGGGGGGGTCTTGGTCATTGGCAGGGATTCCGTTTTTCCTGAATTCTTATAAAGGATAAAGTTTTATGTACAATATGTAATTTTTCTTTTGAATTAATGAATTAGAAGGATACCGGTAACTGGTAGGGCTCTGTCTATTGTGTATTCCCGGCTATTGGTTGGTAGGACCGCTCTTCTTCCTCTTGGTGAGTCCTGGCTCTAATCCCAATGGGTATATAGTCAACATAGGTAGGATAGGTGGTGGGTCGAAAGGTGGGACCAAAATAGGTAGGGTTTTTTCCTAAATTCTTATAAAGGATCAGGTTTTATGTACAATATGTAATTTTTCTTTTGAATTAATGAATTAGAAGGATCGGTGCTTGCTTCAGCAAAGAAAACAAATTTCCATTTCTCTACTTAAAAACCCAAATCTATAATAGAACAAAAGCAAGAGTGTGTGTGCATATTCTATATTCGTTCAGTTGTTCACGTCTTTGATTAGTTGTTCACCTCTTTTATTGCCAAATTTCCATTTCTCCACTTATAAACCCAATTTCCATTTCTCCACTTATAAACCCAAACTTGTAGCGAAACAAAAGAAAACAAGAATGTGCGCGCACATTCTTTGTTCGTTCGATTGTTCACGTCTTTGATTGGTTGTTTGCCAAATTTCCATTTCCATTTCTCTTTTATTGCCAAATTTCCATTTCTCCACTTATAAACTCAATTTCCATTTCTCCACTTATAAACCCAAACTTATAGTGAAACAAAAGAAACATTCTTTATTCGTTTGGTTGTTCACGTCTTTGATTGGTTGTTTGCCAAATTTCCATTTCCATTTCTCTTTTATTGCCAAATTTCCATTTCTCCACTTATAAACCCAATTTCCATTTCTCCACTTATAAACCCAAACTTATAGTGAAATAGAACAAAGCAAGAGTGTGTGCGCACCAAATTTTCATTTCTCCTAATACCTAAAACAATTTTAAAACATAAAAAATATATTTCCAAATCATTTTTATTTCCATTTTTATACTCAAAATCAAATTTCCATTTCTCTACTTAAAAACCCAAATCTATAATAGAACAAAGCAAGAGTGTGTGTGCATATTCTATATTTGTTCAGTTGTTCACGTCTTTGATTGGTTGTTCACCCCTTTTATTGCCAAATTTCCATATAAACCCAATTTCCATTTCTCCACTTATAAACCCAAACTTATAGCGAATCAAAAGAAAACAAGAATGTGCACACATTCGTTCAGTTGTTCACCTCTTTGATTGATTGTTTGCCAAATTTTCATTTCTCCACTTATAAACCCAAACGTAGCGAAACAAAAAAGTGTGCGCACATTCTATATTCATTGGGCTGTTCACATGTTTGTTTAGTTGTTCACCTCTTTTATTACCAGAATTTTCACCTATTAATACCTAAAACAATTTTAAAATTAAAAAAAAAAAATTAAATCATTTTTATTAATACCTAAAACCATTTTAAAACATAAAAAATATATATATTTCCAAATCATTTTTATTTTCAATTTTATACTCAGAACCAAATTTCCATTTCTCCCCTTACAAACCAAACGTATAGCCAAACAAAAGCAAGAGTGTGCACACACACATTCTCTATTCGTTCGGCTGTCCACGTGTCTTTGTTTCGCTGTTCACCTCTTTTATGGCCAGAATTCGTTCGGCTTTTCACCTCTTTTATGGCCAGAATTCATTCAGTTGTTCACGTGTCTTTGTTTCGTTGTTCACCTCTTTTATTGCCAGAATTTTGAGCAGGTTATCACTTCACCGAAATGTAGATTCAGTTGAACCCGGTCCAATTCCAGTCCCATATCCACCGGTTGAAGTTGATCTAGTTATTGAAGATAAAGATCCAGCGCTCGCAGGTGCAGTTCTGGATCTAGTTGGAGATTCATATACAGAGAGATCCCTTCTCATTCGATAGATTTTGAGAAAGTATGGATGCAGATAAAGTCCGAATGGGTTGTCAAAATCTCAATTTGGTATGCCCTATCTTAATCTATTTTGTCTAAACTTTAATATCTATTAAGTCATGTTAAGGACAGAGAAATTTACCAACAAAATGGACGAAGTAAAATATGTAAGATTCGGATTCGAATTAGTATACATAAGAACCATATGGATAACATAATTGTCAATAACATATGCTCTTTATCCGTAAATAATGCAATATCTTTTTATAAAAAGTGATCATTCTTATAACTTCTTTTTTGATACAACACAACAGAGATTTCAGCTAAGTATTCTACGATGATTGTAAACAGAAGCACTTGTTGTTTCCCTTTGTATCATGTATTTTACCGTGGTGACCCTTCTCACAAAATAAAATTACAACCAAACTAATTTTTTGAGTGTAAAAGAAAAAGCATCGAAATATAAATTCTCTGTTCAATCGTGTCTAAAAAAATAAATATTCCAATTTATACTTTGAAAACCCATTTTCTTAGAACAAAACATTAGGGATGGTAACACGGCCTTTCCTTTTTGAAATAATATAACAACAAATATTCATGGTAGTAAATTCAAAACCAGACTCTTAAGTGAACTTACATACACATAATGTTATAACAAAAATAGAGAAAAGGAGATCTAAATTTAATGATATATATTAGATAAAAATCCAAAAAGACACCAAGCGTTCTCTTATTGTAATAAATTCTGTTGTAAAAGTAAGAAAATCGAATACATGGTCCAAGGTGTTGTGACCACTTCAGGAGAAGGTCTACGGTTCAGGACACAACAAAGAAAATTTAGTAACGGTTTTGGAAGACACTGACGGAAAGCGTTTTACCTTACTTGCTTGGTCTTCAACAGGGGATTCAAGTTATACTAACTAGAAGCACACCTTGCAAGAAAAGTTCTTATTGAATATTTGGTATTAGAGCACAACCCAAATGGGATCGTACTGGCATAACAATCACAAAGCAATATCAAAAGCATGGATTTACTATCAATTGCAGGAGTTAGCTCAAACTAAACTCAAGTTGACCTCCTCCTATAGTCATGACGATTCACTGTGGATTGAACTAATATAAATAAGCACCTCATATCCCTATTTGGCACTGAATTTGGTGAAGAAAAAGAACTGGTGAATGAGATCTGAGGAACAACTCAGTGATAACAAATGCAGACCTGAGCCCTAAAATGAAAGGAGGCCGCATTAAATAGGCCTATTCTGAAGTAGAGACCAAAGTTTTTGTCCTGTGATATTGCTAGGTATATCTTGTTCCTTCTAAAGCTCTTTCTAATCAAGTCTGAGGTTGTTCAAGTTCTTGAAGAAGGATCGAGTTTTCTGAGTTATCCTCTGAGACAACATTTTGATGTTCACCTGGTTTCTAAAAGAAAAGTTTGTATGTATTTCGCTAGATTTAAGGTCTCTCTAAGACACATCATCTGAAGTTCTATTCAGCCTATTTGAATAAAAATTTCAGACCTCCTTCAAGTTGGCTTGATGACAATGATATTACATCCATTCCCTACACCTGGAATTTCCTTGTTGGTCACAATGACATTGATGACAAGGAAATTCCCAAAGTTATACATTATACAATGGGAGGTCCTTGGTTCGAGGCCTGGAAAGATTGTCAATTCGCAGACCTGTGGCTTCAGGAAGTGGATGAGTATAAGAGGTCCTAGATGATACAGAAGGTGATTCAAGATGAGCTCATAAGGCTGTTGGATACAAAAATGAATGAAAGAGCAGGAGAGCTTGAAACCAGAGTAGGTGAGTTGGAAGGCAAGGATAGAGAGATCTCTGCTCTGCAGAAATTGTTGTTGTTTTATCTGCAAGAGAGGTTTCTAATAGAGGGAGGGAATTGTGTGAAAGAACCTCCTTTCGATGCCCAAAGAAAACACAGTAAGGCATAAGGTTTCCTTTGCGTTTCCTTTGATGATACATTGACAAAGTTTTTTTACCTCAAAGATGTCATCTTATAGGCATGGATATCATCTTATTCTTTTTGCTTGAAAAACAGAATGCATGCTGTAAGAATCATCCCACCCACAACAGTGCCTGCAGTGGTACTGCCTCTTAAGAAAGTGTAAGTATGAGCAAGGCAAACTCAAGTCTTGTAAAATCAGAAACCTTGGATGCTTGAGCTAATCCATAACTATATTCTGGGGTATCACATGACAGAATGTATGACATTATTGGATGGGTTTGTGGGGTATGTAAATTGGAGCAAAATTCTCTTACTCCTGCCCATACAAATTCATGGTATGCAGAATAGTCCTCGGGATATCTTTAATCTGATATGTTCAAAGCCATGTATGATGTAACTGTCTAGTTTCCTAGGACTGAAACAAAAAAAATTGTTGGTTTCTTAATTGAAATAGATTGTACAATTTAAATAATCAGTTGTCTCTGTTAATGAAATGATATTTCTTTATTTACAAGTGAAGCCAGAAGAAACAAGCTTTAACAAAATGGTTAAGGCAATATATGTTTGGCTATGTACATTGCATTAGCCTGGAAATAAAATATATTGATCTATGAGTGAATGGCCATATATAGCTTGCATTCATTCTGTCAGTGCTGCCTTAGAAGCAACTTATTTTGTTTTAAGCACCCTACAGTTTTCATAGAAACAAGCCTTTTTTTGTGTTGTGCAGGTTTGGAGCAAAGACAAATATGAAAGTATAGAACATACGGTGGTGGTGAATGACAAGAAGGAAAGGTTCCCTATCCCATTCTTTTTAAATCCTTCGGATTATGTTATGGTGGGACCTGTACCTGATTTGGTCAATGAGGAAAATCCACCCAGATATAGAGAATACAGTTGGGGGAGTCGTCCAAAGCTTGAGTCACAGCAATTTCAAGAATTTAAGAAAGAAAGATGTTAACAAAGCAACTTATTTTGTTTTAAGCACCCTACAGTTTTCATAGAAACAAGCCTTTTTTTGTGTTGTGCAAGTTTGGAGCAAAGACAAATATGAAAGTATAGAACATACAGTGGTGGTGAATGACAAGAAGGAAAGGTTCCCTGTCCCATTCTTTTTAAATCCTTCGTATTATGTTATGGTGGGAGCACAGATTTCAGTGGGATGAGTTTCTTGGCTCTGCAGGTCCGTCGTCCTTCTAGTCACCCACAGGGCATTCTCAACCTTGGCACCATGATTCTTGATGGAGTACATCTTCACAGAATGAACAGATTCATCCCTGCAACTGGGGGGGCTGTGGGTTTCAGAGATTTGATGGGGAATCCTGTCGAACCCAGGCCTTCATTTGTGGGAAAATTACTGTCCATTAAACCTAATAATGTTGTTGATGCCCAAGAACAACAATCCCGCTGTCAAGAAAATGTGGGAAAGAAGGCTATATTACAAGCCCATTAGATGAAGTTGGGGTAGATTTTATGGTTTGAAACTAACTAAAACAAGCTATATGAGCACAACCCAAATGGGATCGTACTGGCATAACAATCACAAAGAAATATCAAAAGCATGGATTTACTATCAATTGCAGGAGTCAGCTCAAACTAAACTCAAGTTGACCTCCTCCTATAGTCATGACGGTTCACTGTGGATTGAACTAATATAAATAAGCACCTCATCTCCCTATTTGGCACTGAATTTGGTGAAGAAAAAGAACTGGTCAATGAGATCTGAGGAACAACTCAGTGATAACAAATGCAGACCTGAGCCCTAGAACGAAAGGAGGCCGCATTAAATAGACCTATTCTGAAGCAGAGACCAAAGTTTTTGTTCTGTGATATTGCTAGGTATATCTTGTTCCTTCTAAAGCTCTTTCTAATCAAGTCTGAGGCTGTTCAAGTTCTTGAAGAAGGCTCCAGTTTTCTGAATTATCCTCTGAGACAACGTTTTGATGTTCACCTGGTTTCTACAATGGAATAAATGATGAATAGTGGAGCACTGTGAGGAATCAATGCGATTGTGCAAATAGGTTCTATGTTTTGAGCTCCAAATCAGAACATTGACTGAGTTTAGTTTCATAAACAAAACGTTAACAGAAAACAAAGAATTACCTGTCCTTCTGTGGCGCTGGTTACCCTTGTGTGGAGCTGGTTACCTCCGGATGAAAATCTGTGCCTAAACAAAGACAATCTGTGCTTATATAAAGTTCTGGTGGGAAGCAGAACGCTACGCGAGACGACCGCTCTGGTAGGAAGCAGAACGCTACGCGAGACGGCCGCTCTGGTAGGAAGCAGAACGCTACGCGAGCTACGCGGCCGTCATGCAGGGAAGAAACAAAGACACGTTTCGTGTGGCGCGGTGGAAAAAAAGACATTTTAAACTAAAAAAACATATTAAATCAACGGCTGAAAACACCCCAATCGTCTAACACAGAATCAATGGCTCAGGATCGCACACGTCACATTTTAGGGATGTCTTTCTCAGAGGGAACGCCTTACGGCGTAACAAGTAAATTTCTAATTGTAATATGTTTTCTTATTTTAATAATTAAATTTATTTAATTTTGAAAACAATAATAAAAAATAGCTTTTTACTTTCATGAGTGAACTTAAGTAATTGTCTAATTTTTTTCTTTTATTTTTTATTTTATAAAAATTACAATTGATTTGTTTAAATATTTGATTGCAAATAAGAAAATTTTAATTTTAAATTATTTAATATAAATCATTTCAGTGTTTTAAGATTTTTTTTAAAATATTAAATTTACATTTGCATTTTATAATACAAAATATTATAATTTTAACAAAATCCATGTAGTTATTTTCTAACTTAAAACCCTAAAAATCATTCCAAAATAAAATCCAATTAATAATATATTATTTTAAATATTATTTATTAATATTTTTATTTTAAAATATAATTTTAAAGAGATAAAATTACAGAGTTCCTTGTGAGTCCGATTCATTTTTAGAGAGATATTTTGAGATAGTTGTGAGGAATTTTCATTTTTAGAGAAATGTTTTCAGAAACTGAGAGTCCGAACACCTTCAAAAAGTTCAAAAAGTGGAGATCATTGCTAAAACCAAACAAATTTCGGAAGCGAAGATCACATCCTGAAATTGTGATGGACAGGATTCGAGTTTCTAAAATGAAGTCTTCGTCAAAGAGCTAACGTTTTTTTTTCTTTAGTTGAAGAGTGCAAAACTGCTATGTGGTTGCCAAGCTTCCGTGTGGGACCAGAAGCGGTTAGCAGTGACCATGGAATAAGTCTCTTCGACTTGAGTCGGGTTAAAAGCACGGAACGTATTTGCACCATCACCATCTTCAAATAAAGTATTTTCCACGGTAGCACCATGAATAGCGCATAGAAGAGCAACACCCAATACTCCGGCAACTCCCATCATATGAAATGGATTCAAGGTCCAATTATGAAAACCTTTAAAGAAGACGATAAAACGGAAAATAGCTGCTACACCAAAACTAGGTGCGAAAAACCAACCGGACTGTCCCAATGGATAGATCAAAAATACAGAAACAAAGACAACAATTGGAGCAGAGAATGCAATTGCATTATAAGGTCGCAATTGTACAGATCGAGCAAGTTCAAATTGACGTAACATGAAACCTATTAGACCGAAAGCACCGTGAAGAGCAACGAAGGTCCATAGACCAGCTAATTGACACCAACGAGTCAAATCTC